>JAKSZP010015833.1:0-231378 GCA_022478985.1 Massospora cicadina | reverse complement strand
TTGTATGGGGAGGTCAGAAGCCCCTGGAAGAAGTCCAGAGTGGAGCCATGAGTGGCTCCTGGGATAATAATGCCGGGCCATGGAGAAATTTGGGTTCTCCTGGAGAATTTGAGCAAAAAACCGATATAGATCAAGAGGAATCAGATCATCACATTTATTCATCTGATCTAGATGGCCGAATTGAGCTGATTCCACAATTTTGGGTCTCTTGATGAAATGGGATTTCTGGCTGGGGTAGCCTAAATCATCAACCTATTAGTTGATCGAGAGCAGCTCACTAACTGCTGGAAGGCCAGCGGGAAGAGGTGCTCAAACTATTTGAGAAATATTGGGAAGTGTTCACTCAGGACGACAATGATTTGGGATGTGCATGAGATGTAAATCACAAGGTCAACACTGGGGAAAATTTACCAATAAGAATGAGACCAATCTAAATATTGAAAGGTGCCAAAGCAGTAGTGGAGGATGAAATCAGCAAACTAGCGAATCAAGGCTTCTAGTTCCATCATCAAGTCCCTGGGAAAGTCCAATTCTAGTTGTGAAAAAAAGGATGGCTCCAATCGTGTGGTGAAAAACTATTAAAAGCTGAATAAAATTATGAAGAAGGATTTGTATCCCCTACTGAGGCTAGATGATGCACTAGACCAATTGGGAGAAACGACGTATTCTTCCACAATTGATCTGATCTCGTGATTCTGGCAGATTGACTTGCCAAAGGAATACCAGAAAAAATGTGTGATTATTACCGCATAGAGGCTATACTAACCAATGAGGATGCCCCAGGGTTTATGTAATGCGCCTGCAACGTTTCAGAGGGCCATGGATGCTATACTGAGCGACTTGAAGTTGTTGTGCATCCTGTATATTTGGACAATATCAACGTGTTCAGTAGGACGTTTACTGATATCCTCCACCACTTGGAAGAAGTATTTAAGCAACTGTCTGCGGCTAACCTGAAGATCAAGCCAAGGAAGTGCCACTTCTTCAAGAAAGAGTTGGAATACCTGGGATTTGTAATTAACTCAAGTGGATTGCAGCTGCAAACCCAGAAGATAGCAGCTATAGAGCGTATGGCTGTACTGAAGAGTGTCAGAGAGATCCAAGTGTTCCTTGGGATGGTCAGATACTACAGAAGATTTATTTGGGACTTCGCCTGAATAGCCGAGCCATTATTCCATTTATTAAAGGATCCAAAAAAGGATTTGTATGGAATGAAGAGGCCCAGGACTCCTTTGATGATTACGACAGTATTTGATAGATTCACTGATTCTGAATTATCCAAATTTCAATTGGGAGTTTATCATTAAAACTGATGTTTTGTTGACAGCAATCAGCGCCATACTGAGTCAATTAGAAAACTTGGGGATGAGCATCTAGTGGCGTATGTGAGCTGGACACTCTCAGCCGCTGAGAGGAACTACGCAGTGACTGATCAGGAATGCCTTGCAGTCATATATGCATGTCAGCAGTTTTGGGTGTACGTTACCGAAACGCACTTTAAGGTGGTGACTGAACACTATTTGCTGCATTGGATGCACAATCTAAGAGAACTGGAAGGACATCTGGCCTGATGGGCACTTAAGCTCCAGGTTTATGATTATGAGATAGTTCACTGAGAGGGGGCTCCTCATCAGAACGTGGATGGCTTATTGCAGTTGTTAATGGTCCAGTTGGTATACCCGCAGGCTGATGAGCTATTCCAGAGAATGGTCAAAGAAAAAATTGGGGATGAACCCCAAGAAATCCAAAGTGAACTTTAAAAAGTGATGGAAAACACCGAGAATATGGATGGACAAGTATTCAAGATGATCAATGGGAAGCGGCTATTATTTCCAAAACCATTGGAAAGAGCAGTGATAGTACAAGCAGCTCACAAGGTTGTTGGGTATGGAGACCTGAGGAAAACAACTGACCATATTTGCCAGTATTATTACTGGGAATTGATCAACTATGATGTCGCAGATTATCTGGCTTGTTGCATGGAGTGCCAGTTGCACAAACCACACAAGAATACAACTGGATACTGACTGGTCCGCCCTGGATTTACCTGGAACATGGTGTCCTTCGACTTGATGGGACCGCTGATGATGAGCACAAGGGGAGTCAAGAACATCATAGTTGCCATTAACAATCTGATGAGATGGGTTGAGAGAAGGCCCTAACCAGAGTAGATGCTACTAGTACCGCGAGGTTCATCCTGGACCAAATGGTATACCGGCATGGATGTCCACAGGTCCTGCTGAGTGACAATGGGACCAACTTCACATCTCATGTGATCCCAAGGTTAAACAAAACAAAGGGAATCTGAGGAGTCTAGTCAGTACCATACTGGCCAGAGATAAAAGGACTGGAGAAATGGTCAATGGGATGCTGGCCGCAACGCTAAGGAAGCTAGTCACAGGAAGAACTTTCATGTGGGGAACATACCTGAGATTGGTGACGTTTGCCTACAACATTATTCATCATATGGCGATGGGAAAGACACCATTTGATTTATTATACAGAAAAAAGGCTGCATTGCCACTGATTTTATATTTGGTGGTGGAACCTATGTCAGGGATGAGTACTGAGCAATACTTGAACTGACTGATGAGTATCCTGATCAGTATGCAATTGCAAGCATTTGACACAACCTTGAAGCAAAGGATACGAGTAATATTGATGGATGATAAGAACTGACTGGCATTAGAAGAATATCAAATAGGGGAAAGAGTTGCCTATTGTGATACATATGGTTTCAGACAAGGAAACAAATTAGATGCATTGTGGTCGGGTCCATTCAAAGTAATCACCAAGATGGCGACCAATGCTTACTCCATCAAAAATTTCTTGGATGGAAGAGTAGTAAATCAAGTCCATGCTAAGTATCTAAAGCGCTGGATTGATGAAAAAATTAAAAGAGTTCTCAAAGGACTAATGAACCATTAAGTTGGTCATGTCCTTATGATTAGTTAAAGTCTAAAAAAAGGACCTCTGAACCAATATAGATAATAAAGTCCAAAATAGGACCTCTGAACCATGGAAAACTGGTAGGTTTAAGTACCCAGGACCCAGTTTGGGGGAAAAGATGAACTGCTGAACCGAAACAAGGTCAAGTCCCATAGTAAAAAAGAAGAATAAAGATAAAAAATTGATAAAGATATGGAAAAAAAGATTATAATCTGCATAGATAAAAAAGCTGATATATTTTTATAATTTTTATTTCTATTGATTGTCCTTGGTACAGGGATGATTCCACCTATGTCACCTCTTGGGGGATGGAGGATGGATCACGGTAGGAATAAATAGCCCATCAAAATCATTATGTGATTTGATGCTAGTGAGGGCGAGACCTACATGAAACAAAGTTTGTTGAGCGAGAAGTCAAGCCCTGAGAAAAAGCAACTAGGGGAAGGGAAATTGAGATGTCGGAGGAAGCCAATCACAAAAACCTGGACTGGGGAGGAAAGCAACAGTATAAAAAGAGGCAATTGGTGAATAACCCCAAGTAATCCCAATATGGCACCAGAGCCAGAAGATTAGTCCTGAGCGCCTGCTGATGGGCTTCATCAAGGTCACTAGACATGTGGGCTGGCAACAAAGAAGGAATATTTGATGGGGTTGCCAAATCATGCCCCCTATCAACGCCATCAGTGGAAGATACCAATGGGAAGCTCCAGAGAAGAGATAGTTTTGCAGAGATCAGATTGCATCCTGCAAGTGGTGACTATGGGCTTCGCGGAAGCTAAAGCTGAACAAATGGTAGAACCCAGGCAAGGCTGGAAGCTTTGTAGACCAACTTTGAAGAACTTGGCCAGCAAAGCGAAGAGCATAAGCGGCAGTATCCCAATCCAGAAGGTTATCAAGATCAGAAGGATTCAGCACTAAAGTCAAAGCCTCAGTAACTTGGGTCTGGAGTTCAGCGTAGGGGAGCTCAAAGTTAATGCTGTTACCGATTGAGAGCTTGGAGACCAGAACCTCAGGTTTGTAATATTGACTGAGTCAGAAAAGGAATTCTGGGAGCAAGTACAACTCTGAAATTGACCGCAGAGGAAAATTCAGCTGAGAGTTGTTCAAAATGATGGCCAGCCTGGCTTCAGAGAGATTAGTTACCATTTCCAGTAATTTGAAAGAAGGACTAGCCGCTTGTGCCAGACTAGGCGTATGAGCCCTGGAAGGACCATAAAAGAGGTTCCATTGAGCATCCCAACTCATCTGCTGGAAGAGACGGAGTTCTGGATCAGACAGACTATTGAGGAGCTGCTGGTAGCAAGACTCAGAATTTGACATATGAGCTGGACAAGAGGGGGGATGTCAGACTTATATAGAAGTTGACATTATGCACTCTATAATCCATTAAGCTCCAATTTTTGGGAAAATTTAATCTCAAAAGTAATGAGATAAGCTCTCCAAGGGAAAGATTAAGAATCACTTATACCAAGAGGACATGAGCGAAATAACAAGGGCGAATAGAAATAAGTATTTTTAATCAAGCTGTAAAACAAACATCAACGGCAAGAGGCTCCTGTCTAGGATGAGGAGAAATTCAGGAAATCAAGGACGCCAGACCAAAAATCCTGAATATAGCAGGTCATATACCCTGACGGGGGGAAGACTGGATCTCAGGACTAATATTGTCACAAGTAAATCAATCAGCCTGGCACAACAGAAGGTCATGGGGACCGCGCTCTGAGTAGGCGGTAGCAAGGAGGAAGAGGAAAACCGTATGCCAAAGGTCATCCCAAGCAGCATTGGGTATTGAAGGGTGTACTCTGCTTAAACTAATGAAGTATTTGACCAAGTGTCTAAAGTGGTGTTCTCATGCTCCAGTCCTTTTCTCACTAAAAATCTAGGCAAGAGGGGGATGTGTTGGGATTTTTGCCCATATTATCAGCCTGCTAGATTACCTGGTATCACTAGGGGAAAATTCCCTAAGGTGAAGTGAATCAGAAATAAGTTGGCCCAAGTTTTGGAGGAACTATGTTCAGGGGATTTTGGGATATTCGTCTGGTCATATCCGTTGGTGATCAATCCAGATGAATACCTAAGATCTCATTGGGCAGAGTTGCTGACAAAATAGGGGCATCTGATAGTGATTAGCTATCAGGTGTACCAATTGGGATCAGTCAGGTTTCATCACTGACTGATTGGGAATGAATAATAAGTTGCGAGGTGAGTGATGCCGCCTGCAATTAGCGAATTGATCAGTTGGTGAGTGACCTGACATAATGGGTATTAGTCCCATTACCTGAGCAGGTCGCTAGCCAAATATGGTTGGTTCACTTGGATAGAGAGGAAAACAGTATTGATACATTTTCTGACTCTTTCTGTTTGAGGTCTTGAGGATGTCCAACGACAGAATCCTAGCCAGGATGGGGAAGATTATCGCTGCTGAGATGATGATGGATGATTTAACAGCAACAGCTGCCGCTTCATCAAAGAGGTGTCAACTGAGGATTAGACAGCTGAATCTCCTACTACATAATTTTCTGAAATTTACTATAATAAAACCTAGTTTTTAGATAACAAGTACTTTTACAGTTATATTATCAATTTGGTGTATAGTTAGACTATCAGCTTCTATTATGTCGTTCTATCTCAAGGATATTATTGCAGAAGGCAATAATTGGAAAACTCTCAGAGAGAAGAGGAAAGATCTGAGTGGAGATCTAGAGACAAAGGAACCACAATCAGGGATAGCTGCTAACTGTGTGTTAGGCCAAGAGAAATTGTAACCGGGGTATCTTAATGAAGATTGGGTGGACAAGAGTAAGGGAACGAATCCCTACAAGTACGACTTCAAGAGTATATAATCAGAATTCTGGCTGAGCGTTAGGCCATATAATAGTTCAATCTCACTTATGGATAATAGTCTCCATACTATTTAGATTCATTATACATTCTACACAACACAACAAAGTGCACGAGGAAATTGAACCTATATAGTAAAAAGGTTACTGGGTTGCCCGCCAATATTCAACCTAGAGTAAATTTTTACAAATGACAAACACTGAGACCATGGATGGACAAGTGTTTAAGACAATCAATGGAAAGCAGTTATTTTTTCCTGAAGCTGTCAAAAAGAGCAGCTATCATGCAAGCAGCTCACAAGGTTTTTGGGCATGGAGGCCTGAGAAAAACAACTGATCATACTCGCCAGTACTACTACTGGGAGTCCATCAACTATGATGTCGTGGATTATCTAGCTTGTTGCATGGAGTGCCAGCTGAACAAACCACATAATAATACAACTGGATACTGACTGGTACGCCCTGGGTTTGTCTGCATATGGTGTCCTTTGACGTGATGGTACTACTGATGATGAGCACAGGGGAGTCAAGTACATTATAGTTGCCATTGACCATCTGATGAGATGGGTTGCGATGGAGGCCCTAACAAAAGTAGACGCTACCAGCACCATGAGGTTCATCCTGGATCAAGTAGTATATTGACATGGATGTCCGCAGGTCCTGCTTAGAAATATTGGGACAAACTTCACATCTCATGTGATCCCAAGATTGAATGAGATAATGGGGATCAGAGGAGTTGTGTCAATACCCTACTGGCTGGAGATGAAAGGACTGGTAGAACGGGTAAATGGGATGCTGGCTGCGATGCTGAGGAAGATGGTCACAGGAAGAACTTCTGCATGAGGAACGTACCTGAGTTTGGTGACATTTGCCTACAATATCAGTCATAATACAGCGACAGGAAAATGCCATTTGAGTTGTATGGGAGAAAGGCTGCGTTACTGCCATTTTTATATTCAATGGTGGAGCCAACATTAGGGATGAGTGCCAAACAGTACTTGAACCAACTGACAATTATCCTAATCTATATGCAATTGCAAACATTCAATACTACATTAAAGAAGAGAATACAAGAAAAATTGACAGACAACAAGAATGAAGGTTTTAGCAGTTTATCAAATGGGTGAAGGAATAGCCTATTGCGATATGCATGGTTTTGGAAGAAGAAACAAACTAGAGGCATTGTGGTCAGGTCCAATTGAAGTGATCGCCAAGATGCTGACTGATGCCTACTCCATCAAGAATCTCTTGGATGGAAGAGTTGTAAATTGGGTCCATGCTAAGTATCTGAAGCAATAGATTTATGAAAAAATTAAAAGAGTTCCCAAAGGACTGATGAACCATTAAGCTGGTCATGTCCTGATGATTAGGTCAAGTCCAAAAACCTTATAACCAATATAGATGGTTAAATTCAATAAAAGGACCTCTGAAGGGAGGATACCCCAGTGGTAGAGTATAGACCCTCTACCACTGCCTCCCGAGTTCAATCCTGGTAATGGACTTTGGGTAGGGGACGATTTTGACTGTGTTGGTTTTGCGCGCCAATGCCCTGAACTGAGATAGCAAATAGCAAAGGCGGTCCATGGAGTTCCTGGCCTATCATACGCCGCGCATGGAGGTTTTCCAGGTTTTATCCTCCTTTCCCATTTTCTTCACTTCCCTAATCGGTGCGGTATTGTCCCCAGGTCAGCCTACCTTGAATAAAATTTAAATAAAAGGGCCTCTGAACCATAGAAAACTGGCAGGTTTAAGTACCCAGGACCCAGTTTGGGGAAAAAATAAAAAGATGGACTGCTGAACTGAAACAAGGTCAAGTCTCATGGAAAAATAATAATAAAAATAAGAAAATTGATAAAAGATATTGGGAAAAAATGATTATAAACTGCATAGAAAAAATCTATATATAGCTTTATAATTTTTATTTTTATTAATTCTCCTTGATATGGGATCGATTCCACCTATGTCACCTCTTGGGGGAGGGAGGATGGATCGTGGTAGAAATGAACAGCCCATCAAAATTGATGTGAGATTAGATGCTAGTGAGGGCTAGACCTACACAAAAGCACATTCTTTGAGTGGACGTAGAGCCCTGCGAGAAAGCAACTAAGGGAAGGGAAATTGAAATGTCAGATGAAGCCATTTGCAAAACCCTGGAGTGGGGAGGAAAGCAGAAGTTTAAGAAGAGGCAGTCAGTGAATAACCCCAAGTAATCCTGATATGGTACCAGAGCTGGAAGATCAGTCTTGAGTGCCTGACGACGGGCTTCATCAAGAACACTGGACATATGGGCCAGCAGCAAACAAGGGATGCTTGATGGGGGTTGACAAATAATGCCCCCTACCAATGCCATCAGCGGAAGATACTGATGGGAAGCGCCAGCGAAGAGATAGTCATGCAGGGAACAAATGGCATCCTGCAAGTGACAACTACAGGCTTCTCAGAAGCTGAAGATGAAGGATCAGTGAAACTTGGTAGAGGATGGAAGATTTGTGGACCAAATTTAAAGAACTTGGCTGGCAAAGCGAAGAGCATAAATGGCGGTATCCCAATCTAAGATGTTCTCAAAATTAGAGGGATTCAGCGCTATGGATAAAGCCTTGGTGACTTGGTCCTAGAGTTCAGCATAGGGGAGCTCAAAATGAATACTGTTACTGATGGTGAGCTTAGTAGCCAGAACAGCAGATTTGTAATATTGTCTGAGTCTAATGAGGAACTCAGGAATCAGGTCTGACCTAGCAAGAAAAGAGCAATCAGGAGCAGATGGCATAATCTCTGGAGCATAAATGACGATGGTTGGTGCATCAGTGAAAGGAGCCAAATCCAGGAGAATTTTGAAATCTAACTCTGGAATTGATGATAGAGGAAGATTTGGACGAGAGTTATTCGAAATGATCACAGGCCTGGTTTCAGAGGGATTGGTTACCATTTCTGGTAATTCAATGGAAGGACTAGCCGCTGGTGCCCGACTAGGCGTATGAGTCCTGGAAGGACCATAAAAGAGGTTCTGCTATGCATCCCAACTCATCTTCTGGAAGATCCAGAGGTCTTTATAAGACAAACTATTTAAAATCTGCTGTAATGTGACTCAGAATTCAACATATGAGCAGGATGAGAGGGGGATGTCAGACTTATATGGAAGTCAACATTATGCACTCTACAATCCATTAAGCTCCAATTTTGGAGAAATTAATCTCAAAATTAATGGGATAAGCTCTCTAAGAGAGGATTAGGAATGACTTGAGCCAAAAGGTTATGAGAGAAATAACAAGGGCGAATAAAAATAAGTATTCTTAATTGGGCCACAAAAATGAACATTTGTTGGCAAGAGTCTCCTGTCTAGGACAAGGAGAAATTAAGGAAACCAAGGATGCCAGACCAAAAATCCTGAATATAACAGCAGGTCATATACCCTGACGGGGGGAAGACTGGATCTCAGGACTAATATTGTCACAAGTAAATCAATCAGCCTGGCACAACAGAAGGTCATGGGGACCGCGCTCTGAGTAGGCAGTTGCAAGGAGGAAGAGGAAGAGCGCTGCATGCCAAAGGTTGTCCCAAGCAGCGTTGAGTACTGATGATCATATCCACTTGAGCCAATGAAGTGTTTTATCGAGTGTCCAAAGTGGTGTTCTCATGCTCCAGTCCTTTTCTCACTGGAAATCTAGGCAAGAGGGGGATGTGTTGGGATTTTTGCCCATATTCCCAGCCTGCTAGATTAGCTGGTATTGCTAGGGGATAATTCCCTAAGGTGAAGTGAATTGAAAATTGGTTGGCTCAAGTTTTAGAGTAAATATACTCAGGGGATTTTGAGATATTCGCCTAGTCATATCCCTTGAGGATCAATCTGGATGAATACTTAAGATCTCGTCAGGCGGAGTTGCTGACAAAATAGGGGCATCTGATAGTGATTACTATCAGGTGTAACAATTGGGAACAGTTGGGTTTCATCACAAACTAATTAGAAATGATTAGCAAGTTGCAAGGTGAGTGATGCCGCCTGCAATTAGCGAATCAATAAATTGGTGCGTGACCTGCCTTAATGGATAATAAGTCTCATTACCTAAGCAGGTCGCTAGCCAAATATGGTTAGTTTACTTGATCAAGAGGAAAACGTTAGGGACACGTTTTTTAACTCTTTCCATTTAGTTCTCAAGGATGTCCAATGACATAATTCTAGCCAGGATGGGGAAGACTATCGCTTCTGAGACAAGGATGGGAGATTCAATGGCAACAGCTGCCGTTTCATTGAAGAGATGTTAACTGAGGGTTAGATGACCGAATCCTCACTATAAATTCCCTAGAATTCACTCATAATAAAAACAGATAATTAGATCATATTACAGATATATAGTTCCAAGTTGTTCATCTGGTATATAGTTTAAGTAGTAAACTATCATTTTTTTTTAGTACTAGATGGTCCCAACCCAAGGGGGGATTCATCGATGTAGTAGTAAACTATCATCAGCTTTCCATTGTGCTATTCTTCTCAAGGATATTATTGCTGTGTGCAATCGTTGGGAGACTCTTAATAAAAAGAGTAAAGATCTTGGCGGGGATCTATAAAATAAGGAGAAATAATCAGGGATTGCTGCCGACTGTGTGTTAAACCAAAGAGACTGTCACCAGGGAATCTCAGAGAAGATTGGGTTGGACAAAATAAAGGAACGAATCTCTAGATCATGACATCTCAAGTATTTAATCAGGAATACTGGCCAAGCGTTGGGCCAAGATATAAAAATTCACACTCAACTATGGATAATATTTGTCATACTATTATCAACTGATAATTTAATATACTATACAACGCAGAAAAAGTGCACAAGAAACCGAACCTGTGCAGTAAAAAGGTTACTGGGGTTGGTTAACAATAATAAATCTTAAGTAAATTTTTACAATGTTTTCCCCATCTTCTTCAACTTGGGATATTAAGGCCCTCACTGCTGTTAAGGATGCATCATTTTGGACAATAAATTCACAATCAGTGTCTGGGTATCAAAGAACAGGCGCGCCCAATAAGGCCAATTGGAGTTGGTCAAATGCATAATGGCAAGCAGGAGTCCAGTTGAATGAGACCTTATCTTTAAGTAGTTTAAAAAGCGGGTCCCCAAGTTGTGCAAAATTGGTAATAAATCAGCAATAGTACCCAATCATGGCTAGGAATCTTGGATATCACGCTTGGATTTGGGCCATTACATTTTGGAGATAGCATCCAGCTTAGAGGGCTGGGGCTGAAGGCCCACTTTGTCAATTACAAATCTGAATTATATCAGTTAGTCTTAGAAGAACTGGCATTTTCTGGGCTTGATTTTTAAGTTTGCAGCTGCTAGCCTTCTGAAAACCTCCTCTAAGTGTTCCAGGTGGTTGTCAAAAGTGCGGCTGAAAACGTTAATACATCAAGGTACTTTAGTACACATGACAGCTTCAAATCTCCCAGAATTGTGTCAATTGCCCGTTGGAATGTAGCCAGGGCATTGAAAAGCCCTTGAGGCATTCTCATCAGCTGGATTAGGAACTCTTGGGTTATGATTGCACATTTCTCATGCTCCACTTAGGGAAGATCTATTTGCCAATATCCACTGATAAGGTTCATTTCTGAGAAGAACTTTACGCCCCCTAGCCTATACAAGGCATCGTCAATTTGTGGCAGAGGGTATGAGTCCTCCTTTTTAATGTTGTTTAACTTATGATAATCAATGACTACTCGGTTTCTTCCACCCTTTTTATCTTCACTATTAAAATTGGTGCTGCCCATGGACTTTTTGAAGGTACTAACATGCCATGATTTAGGAGTTCCTTAATCTCCTTGGATACTGCTTCTTCTGATGATTTTGAGCATATAATCGGGCTTAATTGAATTGGTTTATGATCTCTGGTATTGATTTTATGAGTGACATCCTATGCACATCCCAAGTCAAAATTATCTTGTGCAAAAATTTCCTAGTATTATTTAGAGAAAATTTCCTGAGCTTGTCTCTCCTCAGAGTTGGTCAGGTTGCTTAAATTTGCCATAAGGGTGACATTATTTATGCTTCATAGACCCTTATCAGGGAGCACTATTTTGACAAAAGTTCCAAACTCATGATTTGAGTGAATTTCTGAGGTAGAGAACAGATGTCAAAATGAAATTTTTTTATGTCGCTTGATGGAGATGGGCCAATTTTGCAGGTTTGCACATAAGATGTGTATTTCTCTATGTCCAGGAATGATAATACCAGGGGCAATGATTGGTTCGAATCAAGATTTAGACCATGGTTGATATACTTCACCATAAAGTCCTTCTGGGATATTTATTTTTAGTCCCATTAAAACAATTACTTGATCTCCAGATGATATAGTGATTTGCTGATTTGATTGAAGTGGAATTCCCTTTGACTCATTAATCTGAGTGGGTAGTGTTTTTATATTTGACCGCGCTTTGACATAATTGATTGGGACTACATCATCTTTGTAGGCCAGATTTATGAATAGGCTGGGTTTCTTTTTCTCAACTGCCCTATACCAATTGTAGTAAAGTGGAATAGCCTAGCCAAGGATGGTGAGAGAATCATTAAAATGACTGGTAATAACTCAATATCTTCTTAGTAAATCAGTCCCAATTAGGATATTATAGTTTGTATTCGTCAATACTATAGAAGGTGCTGTTACTAAAATAGATCCAAATTTTAGAGGTAGGGTACTATATGCGCCCAACGATTTAGTTGTATGCGCTCCAGCTGTTCCATATTCCTGACAGTGGCAACATTTGGCGCAATTTTCAGTTTTTTTAACCAACTTTGTGCTGACTATATTAATAGGAGCACCAATATCAACGATGGCCCAAATTTGCACCTTGTTTACTGCTATGACCACATAAGTACATTCAGAGTAGTTTTCAGAGGTAATTATTGTATGAATGCTATGATTGCTGACCAATTTCAGGTGTGATTTCATACTTGAGAAAATATCTGGGAAAAAATCTGCTAAGGTCTTCATGGGAATGGCTACTTGTGCGTTTTTAAGCTTAGTTAGGTTGGTTAAACATCTGGATTGATGTCTAAACCTGATCAATAATCTTTTTTGCATAAGGTTTTGATACCTCTGCTCGGAATTCTTTTGGTAATTTTCAAGGGTTTGGTTGCTTTTGCTGTGAACCAAGTAGTGACCATCATGACATCATTAGCCACAATATGGTGAAGGTTATTTTCAGCAACATCTACAGCTATAAAGAGCTTGCCAGGGTCAGGTGGAATGGTTTGAACATCAGTGGAGTTAGAGCATTCCGCCTCTACTCCACCTGCTCTTTTGCCACCTTACTGTCACTGTTGATTTCTAGAGCAAAGTTGACCCCAGGCTTTTTGTTGGACCATATTTAGCATTGGTTAGCAAAATGCCCCTTTTGACCACAGTTGTGACATGTAATTGTCCCTGTTTGCTGTTTTTTCCCAAATTTTTGGTTTGTAGTTCAGAAATTTTCTCCTGGTCAGACATAGTGTTGCTTTTTGGGCCTGAAATTCAGGATATTTGCTGATCCTTGGGCTGATTAGGGGTATTGAATTTTGGGAACAGCTTCTCAAGTAATTGGTAAGCTCTTGGATTTCCAAGATTATATTGAATTCAGGTATCATGACATTGTGCAGTTCATGGAAGGGAATAACTGCATGTTCAATTGCAATCTTAGTGTCAAACCTATATATTGCATTGCATCCTCGCAGAACTTGTGCCACATGGAAAAACCTGTCCACAAAGTCCTTAATAGTCTCATTCTGCTTGAATTCAATACTAAAAAGCTTACTTTTTTTTGGTTTCTAATTTTTCAGGCCCTTCAAACTGTTTGTTCACTGCAATTTTGGCATCCATATAGGACCAATCATCACCTAAATAGGACATAACAAGGTCATAGCTATGGGCATCAAGTGAGTTGATCAATGCTGATCCTTTTGCATGGTCTAATGCTCCCCTCATTGCTTTTTCAAATAGCTTAAGAAATGCGTGCACGTTCCCATCCTTATTAAAATTTGGTAATTTAATGGTTTAAAGCCATCTTGCCCTATTTTTGGGCATATGGGTTGTACTTTTTCTTGAACATTTTGGCGTATCATCATTCATAATTGGCCCTATTTCCCGTTGGGGAGTATTTAGAGTCAGGATTGATGCCAGAACTCTAGGCATAGAATGGATGTTCAAAATATCGATTTCTGAAACAGTGTCAATTTATGATGATTCAATTTTATGATATTGCTCTGAACTACTGGATTCTGTTGCTTGAATTTGGCCCTTAGTTGTTTTACAAACTGTTTTTTGGCCAAATAAGTAAAGATTATTCCTATTTTCTTTTGTCAAAGCTGGGTGAGCACTAGCAGCTTTGCTTTTTGAGGGATTTGAATTCTTTTTTAAGGTTTTCATACTCCTCTTCAAATAAAGCTTGATTGCTTTTAATGTCTTTGGCCATACTGTCTACTTGGGAATTTGTAGTTGATAATTAAATTCTTAGTTCCTAATTCTCCTGAGTAATTTCAGTATTTCTGGCCTGCAATATTGACACCACAGTCCAAAGTTTTTAAATTTCCTCTTTGATATGGGCATCCTCTTTATTCCTATTTGGGATGGCTGGGGTTTGCTGCCATGACTTCGATGCTTTTGTTCACAATATCCAAACCAGCCCAAACATAAATCTCAAAATCATTGTGCTTTACATTTAACTCCAGGTGATTCCTTTGGCCTGAAGTGGCATGTATGGTAAGTCATTCTGACTGAAATAATAGGAAATCCAAATATGTTTCCAGTTTTTGACAGCAGATATTCATGCTTTGTATCCTTTCAAGCAATAGCCCATGATGAGCAAGAACTTCTGGAGCTATCTTTGGGACTTCTTCGTTTAGAGTTCCTTGAGGGTGTTTAACCTTCCATGAGCTTCGTTGGCAAGTCCCATATTATCCACAATTGCTTTTTGGACTTCAGCAAAACTGTAATTTAGTTTGTTCAGTAGAGCTTTTTGGGAAGATTGTTCCTCCCCTTGAACACAGTAGATTTCCAAAATTTCCAGAGTTTTTCTAGCAATGATTTGCTGGGTATGCTTAATTGAGGGCTGAACAAAGTTGACCAGGAATTCGTTAGTTGCTTAACTGTCTGTGAGACATTTGGCAAGAGATGCCATAGTTGCATTGCAGTACTTCATAAATATCTCCATATTGAGTGCCTGATCCTTAATGTAGTTGAACAGGCTGAAGGAAGGATCAATTTGTAAAGTACCAATTCTAAAATCCTGATATAGGGTTTTCAGCATACCCTTTACGCTTGCAGATGTAAGATCAATCAGGCTTGTTGTATCTACATGAGCTCCCCCACTGCAATAAGATCCAGGGAGTAGGAGGTACTCGCTTTAGAGCCTTGGTGGCTGGTATTAAAATACTCCAATATTTCCTTGTCGCTAGTTTCCATCTTGTTGTCGCTTTCTCATCTGGCTGAATCTGCCAGGAATTGGTTATGTTAATCCATTTTGGAGAGTGTCACCAATTTTGAGTGAGCATCAGTTGTGATAATACAAGGATTGATTGCTTGATAATTAATACCATTTATTCTTAATTGAAACAAAGTTTAATCAAAGATCCTCAATATTGCCAATGGCTTATGGTATTTGCACCATTTGGAAACTCACTAGGCATATTTGAATAGCCCTGACTCTTCTGGTCAATTTTAAGCTTAATTTTCCCAACATAATTAGGAACTTATTAGGCAGGTTTCAATACAAGCTGTGGATTTGGCACTTCCAGCTTGTCAAAACTTCTCAAAAGGAAAGAATCTGATAAAAACCAGGAAAGAGATAATATAAAATATCTTTTATTATATGATATTTTTTAATAAAAATTCATTAGGCCAGGCACCAGTATTTATACCTCTAGGGCATCTCTTGGCCACATTTGAGCACGCAATATCAACAGAATATTTTATTACATCAGTTTGGCCCTTGAACTGACATTACTGAGACCTATTGCTAGATTTTTTGGCGGCAGATTACTCTCAAAATTGGGAGGATTTCAGGGACAAAAATTGAAATAAAAGCATGCAAAATTATACTAGGATCTTCTTGATTTGAGTTTTGTCATACTGCTGATGAAATAAATCTTCTGTGAAATTTCTGCATCTATAAAAGTAGATTATATACCCCTAATTGGGACGTCAGCAGGCCTCTCTTTTTAAAACAATAGTACTCTCTTTTGGGCGGTCCATGTACAAGTGCTATAATGTTGATTATGCGGTTTGACATACAAATTTCACCCTAGGGTGAGAAATTGATTACGTTCAAACGTTTATCTGTCCTTGGTACTTTTAGACGTTACCTTCAGGTTGATCCTGAACAATTTTCGATGTGTAATGTTTGATATTTTTACAATATTTGGGACCAATTGCTGAGTTTTAAGTGCAGTGATAATCAGCCATAATGCGCAAGTGGATTTTGGCCCAAGTTTTTAATAAAGTAATCAGTTGAATTGTCATTGGGATAATCAGACTGAGTCAAGTAATTGCCATAGGCTTGAAATTGAGAGTTAGAGTATTAGTTTGAGTATTGGAAGGATAATTATCCAATCTGTTGGTTGTCAAAGAGTTTATTTTTGGGTCAACCACCAAAATCTGAAAAGGACTTTGAGGTAGAGGCTGCACTTCACACCATTGCCAAGGTCTTCCCCTGTCACCAAGCCATTTCCAAAAGCCAGATATGTTGACACCATAGTCCTGTCATTCAAGGAGGAACCCTCAGAAGCAGAGATGGAATCAGTCTCAGAATACTCCATGTAACCTGAAAGCATAGACTTGGATTGTCACTTGCACCTTCACTTGCCTTGATAAATAAAGGTGTTTCTCTGATAATTCAGAGTAACAATTTTAGTTTTTGAATGGCCAAAATAGGTAAAATTTGTAGAGAAATTGATTTGGCATTGAGGGTTATTTCCCTCTTCAAGTTGACAAGATAACTACCAATAATCCACAACACATCAAGTCAATTTAACTATAGGCAGCTTGGCACCTGGTTTATAATGTAGTTGAGTACTTGAATTGACTTTATTCCTAAAAACCATCAAAGGGGTAGCTTATAGTTGGTGCAATAATTGCTCCTATTTAAAACATTTGCCACCACTTAAGCTTATTGCAACCTTACAAACCTGTATGTAGGCCTTGATTTGGGTGGTACACCCTATAAGCTAATACCAGGTAGCATCTCCTACCATCTTAATAAAGGAACAAGCCTGGCTTAAAGTTAAAATTGATATTTAGCATCAACTTGTAGTTTATGAACTTATTTATAGCTATTAACCAATCTACTTAATAAAACACATTGACTAACTGACATACTGACTGACTGACATTTGAAACCTTAAAGTCTGATAGGTTCAATCTATATGGGTGAGTGGGTGAAAATTGGCGAAAATTATCGAATCTGAAACTATTAAGCCTGATGGGTCAATCTATTTGGGCGAATGGGTGAGAATACACAAATATCATTGAATAATTCACCAAATTGCTCACCTAAAACTAAAAAAATCAGTTTGAGGTTTTTGTAGATTAAGTAAATTTGGAATAATCAGCTCACTAGTCCTGAGGGCAAGAGCGAAGCCGTTGGTCAGAGTGGCTTAAGAGTAGTACTGGCACAGCCTATAGGCTATGTCAGTGTGAGCTTATGGATAAACCCAAGCAATGTCAGGTTAATTTCACTAGAAATGTATGCTTTCACTTTACTTTCTTTTCTATTTAACCAAACTGAGCCACAGCAACACAAGGCCAGTACATCTAGTTCATTCATAAAGTTGTTCAAAAAACTATGTGAGGAGGATCTGACCATACAAAGTCTACAGCTCTTATTAATTGCCTGACTCCCATAGTGTTGATATTGTTATGCCCTATCTGGTTGATGATTAGTCCTATTTGGACGTGAAAAATGCCATCATAAGAAAATTTGGAGGCCCTGATGAACTATCTGCTCAAAAACAGACCAGCTCAATATTAAATTTCATAGAAATGAGTCCATGAGGGATTATGCAGATAGATTTATCATGAGGCTCAGGTCTTACTCAGTTTGAATGCTACAAATTAATTCAATGCAAAGATTGGCATGCAGAATTCATACAATAGTACTAGGAATTGTTTACAGGAGCAACATCTACAATCCAAGAAGCAATCAACCGTTTCCACTGCCATATTTTGGAACATTTTCAAGCATGGTTATTTGGACACATGACCACACATAACAGAAGGACAATCAATACATGGTTCCCCATATAGTTCCTAAAGATTAATTCTTTCCTTCACTCAAGCTGCATCCAAGAACAAGCCAGCATAAACCCTCCCTGCCATCCTGAACTTGGTAGTCCTGGAGACAACAAGAGGGGCCTTGAACCCTCTGGGGTGTCTTTTAATTTTCAAATTTTATTAGTTTATCCCCACTATATTGAAAGTTCTTGTCCCCTGGTTGATCTTCCCCAAATAGAAAAGATTGCCATGCAGAATGCTATCAAGCCATACTGTGACTTGCAGTGTGTCATAATTCTGGCCTTTAATCATACCAAGGGAGCATTAGAACTTAAAGATTATTTGAAACAGTGTGCAAGTAGCTTTGACACCCCTAATCATCCCAAAAAACATTAAAATTAAATTTTTTGGGACCAAAAAAAATACAAAAATTAAACAAACAAGGAAAAACAATTAGCCTGTAAATCAGAAGAATGATCAGCAAACTGGGCTGATTACCTGCCATAAATTTGGCCAAAAGGGACATTTTGCTAGCCAATGCTACAGATGGGCAGATAAAAAACCTGAGTTGAATGCGGCCATAAAGATTAACTATGAAAAGGTGGGAAAAGAGCAATTGGAGTAGAGGAAGAATGCTCTACCTCCACCAATACTTTAATGCTCATTCCACTTGACCCTGGAAAGCTTTTCTTAGCTGATAAAGTGGCTAAAGATAGCCTGCACCACATTGTGGCTGACAATGTTTATATGGTTACCACCCAAGCAAAAGCAAAAGTATTAAAGCAAACTGAGATCACTGAAGAAGCTTGGGCTGAAGTAGCAAAGTTCTATGCCAAACAAGTCATTGATCAAGGACTAAGTAACCATCCTAAATGTTCATCCAATCTGCCCAAACTAAATGACGTGCAAGTGTCCATAACCATGAATACTCTAGCAGAGAATTTTACAGAAATCTGCTCAAGTCTGAAGTTCCACTTGGAACTGAACACTTACTCCAATATACGCTTAATAAATGATTTTGATACCTACTCTGAATGTATACATGGATATTGCAGAAAAAAGGCTCAGGTTTATGCCATCATTAATAGTGGGGCACCTATCAACATTGTCAGCACCAAACTGGTCAATAAACTAAAATTGAGCCCAATGTTGAACATTGTTAAGGATATGATACAGCAGGATCCCACTACACTAAGTCACTCAGGTACTATAGCACATTATCATTATGTTTTGGGTATATTGTAGTGACGGCACTGGACATAATATAGCCATATACAAGCTAAAATATCCTTATTGGGACCAATTTCCTGAGAAGATTTGGTGTTGTCACAAATCATAAGAAAGATACTCTGACTATTTTTGGGCAAAGCATCACAACATATTATAACAAAAGTGGAAAGGCTGAAAAGAAACAGCCAAATTTATATTTAACCTGGACTACAAGAATGGGATAGTCCTGATTGAGTACACAAAATCCCATTCAAAAATTAAGGCTCTTCCAATGCAGATTCATAAGTTAAAGGGAATCCCATTACATTTGAATCAGCAAATTACCATACTGCCTGGAACTCAAGTAATCATCCCTACCGTACTAACTATTAAAATTCCAGTGGGACCCTATGGGGAAATATACCAGTCATGGTGTAGATCCCAATTAGAGCCAGATATTGCATCAGGGATAGTTATTCCAGGTCATGAAGAGATTCAAATCTTATGTGAAAACCTACAAAATTGGCTCATAAAGATACAAAGACATCAAGTTATTGCCTACCTGCACCTATTTCTGACTACTGAAATTCAGACATTTATAAATTTGGGACCCTAGACAAGATAGGACTTCCTGATGAGGAAACCATTAGTATTGATAACTTTATTACTATGGCCAAATTAAAGAACTTGACTGAGCTGGAAAAGGCTCAAGTCTAGAGTTTATTTCTGAAATACTAAGAAATATTCACAAAAGAAAGTTTTGACTTAAGTTGAGCTAGAGATGATATGCACACTATTAACAATAGTGACCATGAACCCATTCAGCTATGTCCAATTAGATGTTTGAAAGCAGCAGAAGAAATTGTTTCTAAAGAGATAAAAGAACTTCTAGATTGTGCAATGATGGTCCCATCAATAAAGCTCTTAGGCTGCCCCAATTCTAATAGTAAAAAGAAATATGGGAGCAGTTGGGTTGACATTACTTATCAAAAGTTAAATACATTACAGAAAGGATTCTTATCCACTTCCATGGATTGATGACGCCCTAGAATGACAAGGAGATGATAAGTTTTCTCTGCTATGGACCTAATAAGTGGATACTGGCAGAACAATATGACTGAAGAGGAGCTTAAAAATGTGCTATCATAACTCAAGAGGGTCTATTCAAGCTAACAAGGATGCCATAAGGGCTTTGTAACACCCCAACTACATCTCAAAGAGCAATGGACACAATCCTAGGGCATTAAAATTATCTTGTGAGTTAGTTTATCTGGATGATATAAACATCTTCAGCCACACCTTCTATGATCACCTGGAACATTTAGAGGCAGTTTAAAGAGACTAGCAGCTGCTGACTTAAAGATCAAACCCATAAAGTGCCAAATTTCAAAGAATAATTAGAATATCTTGAGTTTGTTAAAAATAAAGAAGGACTCCGACCTAAGTCATTTAAACTTGATGCAATATCAAGATTGAAACATCCTGAATCCAAGCGTTATATACAGGTTTCCTTGGGCTTGATTTGGTTATTATTACCGATTCATTGCCAATTTTGCACAAATTGGAGAGCCGTTGTTTCATCTACTTAATGGACAAGGTCATATTTGACTAGAATTGGGCCTGTCAAGGAGCATTCAATCTGCTTCGATTGGCCCTAATAATGGCCCCAGTCCTGTGATATCCAGACTTTGAGTGTGAGCTTATTGTCCAAACTGATGCATTGCTTATGGCAGTCAGAGTCATGTTGTCTCAAATAGAGGAAGACTGTAAGGAGCATCCAATAACCTTTTCTAGTTGGACCTTAAACGTCCACAAGCAGAACTACATGGTGAAAGAATGGGAATTCTTGGCAGTCATATAGGCCTACAAGCAGTTTCTGGTTTATCTGCATAGCACTCAATTTATAGCTCTAACAGATCATTAATCCCTAATATGGTTGAGCAACTTGAAGGAACAAAGGGCAAATTAGAGCAGCGGGCACTTAAGCTTCAAGACTATAATTACACAATTAAACATTGTGCAGGAGTGAAGCACCAAAATGCTAACTGCTTATCCTGTTTACCTATGATTGCCACTGTCAGTTTTGCGCAGATGTGTTGTTCCAAAAGATGGTCAATTGAGAATTCCAGGAAACCTGAATCAAGAAAAAATTGCTCACAGATTTACAGA
This sequence comes from Massospora cicadina, assembly GCA_022478985.1. NCBI lineage: Eukaryota > Fungi > Entomophthoromycota > Entomophthoromycetes > Entomophthorales > Entomophthoraceae > Massospora > Massospora cicadina. Next base: position 209,989 of record JAKSZP010015833.1, on the reverse strand, counting down.
AAGACACTTTGATCAAAAATGGAATATTATACAAATTGATCTAAGGGAAATGGTCATTTTTCTAAGATCCTAAGCCCAAACAGACCTAATAATGATAGTGCATAAGGTCATAGGACATAGAATTTAAGAAAACGAAGGAGCATATAAAAAGATAATACTACTGGGTTTCAATGCCCTTTGATATTCAAGAGACACTGGAATGTTGCGCTAAATGCCAAGTTGGAAATCGTTCTAAAATAGCACATCATACCAGCTTGTTCATCCCAAATTTGCCTTGTATACCGTATCCCTAGATGTTGTTGGACCACTTCCCACTAGCAACTCCAAGGCCAAGTACATCATCGTGGCTATTGACCACTTGACTAATTGGGTAAGGCCAAGGATATTCAGGGAGTAGGTGCAGCAACAACGGCCAAGTTTATCTTTTAGAATGTTATCCACTGTAATGGACAGTATTAATCCATTCGTTGCATTTCAATTTGGGTTCAGATTTTCTGAATCTGAATCGATCCATTTAAAAAGATTTTTTGGTGTTTGTCAGGTTTGAGCGCTGGGTTGTGCCTCACCTGAATTATCGATTAGGCTCTTGCAAGCCTAATCAATGGTTTAGGTGAGGTCCCAGAAGGGCAACCTTTAAGGTCAAGCCCGCACAATTCCAAACTTTGTTTGGAATTCTCTCTCTCTTTCTCTCTGGTAGCCTTGGGGCTTCCCTTACCTTATCTTACCTGATGATCCGCGCACAACAAGTTTTTGTCGCATCAACAAAAATTTGGGTTTTTGGGGTTTGATCTCCCTTGAATATCCTGTCTTTTCCTTGTGTGTTCGCGGCATCAGATTATCAGGATCCTGTTCATCAGTGACTTTTTATTTGATAATAAATAAAATAAGGTTAATTCTGGGGTTTGCAACCTCGCTTACCTATTTCATCTTTTTCTCATTTTGAATTTCCCTAATTCTGAGGTTTACTACCTCAAGAGTCCAGCTCACGCTGGACATTCAGCGTGAATTGCATCAAACCTAAGGTAAGATGGCAATTGGAAACTGGGATGCTTCCAACTGTTACATTATTCTGAACTGCATGTGCTGCCAGCACGCCACCAGATCCCCAGTTTGGCTGACCTCAGTGGTCGCATCAGGTCCCAGTTGTCAAGTAACCAGCACCGGAGGGAGCCAGTGACTGATGCCCAACTCTGGACCTGAAGTGATTGTCACCGCAAAATTCTGGTGGGGCCTTTCCACCCAACAGGGATTTAGTTGGCACCGAGGGGACCTGGCCCAGCAGGGCTCTCTCACCTATGGACAGTCCATTTGGTATGGGGATGGCCGTCCAGCCATGCTGGACTGCGCGCCCCTTCCACACTTCAGTTGGAGAGAGCGCCTTCCTGGTTGGGATAGGAAGACCATCGCCAACTGGGGTGTGGGAGGGGAGGCGCACCACAGCCAAGCGCTGGGCATGCTTCCTCGTGCCAGGTGGGCTGATTCTGGCAGCCCAGTCCCAATTCGCTCTCGCCTTTATCTTTTTCCCATGAGGGGCCCATAATTTCTCTGGGCTAATTTTCCTGGGGCTCAAGGTAACTCGCCCCAGGAAGCCCTTGTGGTGGCGGCCTCCCGCTGTGGGGCTCCTCTTTGGGGAGGGGCTCTTCTTTAGTGGGGGGTGATGTAATGGATGGTATTGATCCATTTGTTGCATTTCAATTCAGGTTTAGATTTTTTAAATCTGAATCAATCCTTATAAAAAGATTTTTTTGGTGTTTGTCAGGTTTGGGCGCTGGGTTGTGCTTCACCTGAATTATCGATTAGGCTCTTGCAAGCCTAATCAATGGTTTAGGTGAGGTCCCAGAAGGGCAACCTTTAAGGTCAAGCCCGCACAATTCCAAACTTTGTTTGGAATTTTCTCTCTCTTTCTCTCTGGTGGCCTTGAGGCCGCCCTTACCTTATCTTACCTGATGATCCGCGCACAGCAAATTTTTGTCACATCAACAAAAATTTGGGTTTTTGGGGTTTGATCTCCCTTGAATATCCTGTCTTTTCCTTGTGTGTTCGCGGCATCAGATTATTGGGATCCTGTTTGTCAGCGACTTTTTATTTGATAATAGTAAAATAAGGTTAATTCTGGGGTTTGCAACCTTGCTTACCTATTTTGTCTTTTTCTCACTTTGAATTTCCCTAATTCTGAGGTTTACTACCTTGAGAGTCCAGCTCACGCTGGACATTCAGCGTGAATTGCATCAAACCTAAGGTAAGATGGCGATCGGAAACTGGGATGTTTCTGACTGTTACATCTACAAGCATGGTTGCCCACAGGTCATTCTGACAGATAATGGAAGTAATTTTAATTTTTATTTTTTAATTTTATTCGAGGTGGGCCAACCTGGGGATGATACCGCACCAATTAGGGAAGTGAAGAAAATGGGAAAGGAGGATAAAACCTGGAAAACCTCCATGCGTGGCGTATGATAGGCCAGGAACTCCATGGACCGCCTTTGCTATTTGCTATCTCAGTTCGGGGCATTGGCGCGCAAAACCAACACAGTCAAAATCGTCCCCTACCCAAAGTCCATTACCAGGATCAAACTTGGGAGGCAGTGGTAGAGGGTCTATACTCTACCACTGGGGTATCTTCCCAATAATGGAAGTAATTTTATGGGCAACAATATTAAAAAGCTTAACCAGCTGATGTGAGTGAGAGGTGAGCTCTCTGCTCCCTACCATACAGAGACAAACAGAATGGTTTAGCGCATAAATGAGATGCTTGTTAATATTGTCTAGAACTTATCCTCAGCCAAATCATCTGAATAAAATTACATTTTTAATCTCAGCCTTGTTTGCTTACAACATATCATATCACTCTGCCACCAAGATGTTGCCTTTCCAGGTTTTATATGGAAGACATCTGGCACTACCATTGCTGCTATATTTGGTCCTAGAAGATCCTGGTGAGAGTAGTTCTCCTCAATACATCAAGCAGCTTTCCAAAACTTTAATTAAACTGCACATTTGATCCTTTGAAAACAGATTTGCTGTTAAAAAGGCCCAACATGAAAAGGATTCATAAGATTTATATCATGTGACCACATAAAAAGTCAGAGATGAGTTAATAATCTGTAATATACATGGATCAGGCTGATTATAAAAGTTAAATCCTATTTGGGTTGGCCCATTTGTGATTATTGAGAAAACATCAAGGTTTGTTTACATCATCAAAGAAGCTAAAACAGGCCATATATAAAACTAAGTCCATGCAAAATTACTAAGAAGATTTAAGAAGAGGCCAATTAGAAGAAAAACCTTATATAAGAGGACAATATATATAAGATATAACTAAAAAAGTTCAATAAAAAGATAGATAAAAAATATAGTTCATAGACTTAAAAAATATTAAAAAGGAAAATATATATTTAGTTATAAAAGGGTTTATATTATAAAAATAGATAGATTCGAAAAATTATTAACTAGTAAAGGTTTTTATTCCTCCGCTTTGAGGGGGATATGACTTGGGGACAGATTCTTCTTCCACACGCGCCAATTTGGCCCAATCTAACTGCTAAACAATAAGGAATAGTTCTGTAGCAGCATAGTATCAGATGCGCCACATGCTAGTTGTAGCCAATTCCCAGCAAACAATTGGTAGGGGAGGCACAAAACCTTTGGCTGCGATCCAATCAAGCCCACAATTGGGAGGGAAGCAAGCACCCAAGTGAAGACAATCAATCATAAAATTGGTGAAGTATTAATAGATTTTTGGTGTGGACAGCTGCAAATGATATACGTGAGTCTTACACCATTCAATGAGGGGAGGTTTGCAGCAATCAGCCTGAAGGCATCCAGTCATTGAAAATATGCATAAGGTGGCCAAGTAAAGCCATCCTAGAAAGACAATCATCAGTGCTATCCTGGCGCAAAGCCTCAAAGGCCACTCAAATGGCTGAGTGGAAATGAACATCCTGAACGTCATGGGTATTTAGCCCCAAGGATGAAGCATAATTGGGCCTTCTCCCAAGAGTCACAGACCAGGAACTGATAACCTTCTTCACAAAGGCGTCAACTTGAACGAAATCTTGAGTCCGCATGGTAGCATCTTTTGCCAGAATAAAACATTTGGGGTTAAAAAGCCGCGACATATTTGGCCCTCCTTTTTTTAAGAAGTTAATCTCAACATGGGAAATTCAACAAGCCCAATATTGAAGAATAGGCCTGAAACATTGGGAGATGTTTGATGGTGAAGATAAACTCTGCCAGGAGGTTCCCATCCCAATATTAGACTGCAGCAAGAACTTTTTCATCTTTGGGGTTGAAAATGTGTCTGAAAGTGTCTGCTTGAAGATTTGCTGATAAGTGTGATTAAAGTTCATAGTCAACGGATCCTTATGTAAACTCAATGGCCAGAATAAACTCCTCCTTGACAATGGTTTTGGGCTGAGTAGACGTCATTGCAGTCAGCGCTGGAATAAGTTGCCCCAATTCAGACGCTTGGATGAAACTTAGAAACATACACATACACATAGTCCTGTCAAATTGATTGAACCAACAACGTTTCCAGGATCAAAAAGCAGCGACGAAATTGCAATAAGTGGAAGAGGTACTGTTTACAAACATTAAAGAAAAAGTTTGGGAAGACTAGGGTTTATATTTCAGTAAATTGGGTGAAATGTTAGATTTTAATGGTAGACTCAAAAGTAGACTCTTTGAGAAAACCATCAATGCTGATAGATTACTCCCATTGATGGATCCCTTGATCATTCATGATTTATATGCATAATCTGTTTAATCAGATGCATTTCAAAACCGCCTTTATTGCATCTAAACAACCAGATTATTGTAGCTAATAATAGTTATGATATGGTATTCTTATGTATTGGGACCCACTTTGGTGAATCAAGTGGGTTTATGGCATAAACTTAATTTTCACTTTCGATTTAATGTAATTTCAATTAATAAATATTGAATTTCATGTATGTTGATCTTTGTTATTGGCGCAATAGTACTTGTACATGGATGGCCCAATTAGAGAGTATCTAGTGCTATCAAGAGGCCTGCCAACGTCCCAATTAGGGATGCATCATTTTGTGAATTTTATATTTTCTTTTCCCTGATATTATGTTTCATCAGCTATATGACAAAACATATTTTGCTGGTTAAAAAGCAAATATACACAACTGAGGTGCTAATATCACGCCTAAAATCCTCCAAATTATTAAAGTAGAATTGCCTTTAATCAAGTTGAAACGATTTAATTAAGCTGATTAGAGGGCTGAAGTTAACTTGAAGATCTTTAACCACAGCCATAATTTATAGAGGATTTTCATGGCTTTAATGAAATCAGCTAACAGATGAGTATGTCCAGGAGATTCTCTAAAAAATATAAAATTTTGGCGCCTTGCCTTAAAATAATCATCATTTTACCATATATTCATCTTTTCCATCGTATTTCATACTTTGTAAATCTATCTTCATATTAAGAAGTGTAGGCAAGCGTTAGAGAAGCTTGTCATTATTAAATGCGTCAGGAGATTCGCTTTTAGAGAGAAAAAATACCCAAAAGAGACCAAAAGAGTCCGTTTATATTGTTTAAGCTTTGTAAGTTTCAGAATGGTTAGGGAAACTGTAAGACACTTAGAAAAATTGAGGATAAAATGGCGAAAATCTTTAAAGCTATTGAAGCAGAGATATATTCAACAAGTGAGTAAATCCACAAAACTTAACAAGGACAATCTAGAAAACAGCGGTGATTATTGTAGACAGTTGGGCTGAAGCCCAGCTAATCAGGATTGCCCCATCCTTGTCACTGCGACCTGCTTTTGCAGCACCCCACCTCATATAAAGTAGTGTGACAGATAATACACCCAACTCTTGCCTCCCCCTTCTGGGCATATTTTCCCATGAAGGAGAGTGGAAGCACTATAAGAACAGGTTGTATCACAGTCATTAACTTCCATCCCACACCTCTTTCAGGACACTACATGATCCTTCTGTAGTGCATCTCTGGGTTCTGGTGTTGGCCACTCACTAGTGTTTCCATGGGCTTTCTTAAGTCACACCACGAGAAGGCCCCAGCTTACCCTATCTAACTCCCCCATCTATAATCTTGACTATACCTTCAAATCAGGCTCAGATCCTGCCATATAATGTATTTAATCTTTATTTCATGTTAGAAACCTGACATACCCCCAAACTTCTTGCTAAATATTACTAGTCTTAATAGAGAAAGTAGTTTTGAACAAGAGTTTCTCCAGGAGTCCTTGATCCAGCCTATTAGCAGCCTATTGAGCTACTGCATGGGAATCTAACCAGCTAAATTACCAGTTAAAAACATCAAGAGATTGTAAAAGGTAAAAACTTCCTAATGGTGAAATTGACAAAGTATATTATATTGGTACTCACCTTCTTTTGGCCTACCCACCAATGGTTTATTTTTTTGTCCCTAAAGTCCATATTTGACAAGTTAAATCAAAAGGAACTTGAGAAACTACACCAATTACATGATGTTATCAAGATTTTTTTCTACGTCAGCTGTTAAAAGTGGTCACATTAACAACTGGAAAAATAGTAATAGCTTTTGAGATTCAACCCCTATCTGGTCATAGCCATATAGAAAGTTGAAGGTAGAAGAGCAATACATGAAGACTGAGCTCAATAATTTATTGGATGCTGGATTACTTTTGCGCTTACAGCTTCTATGGCCATTCCCACTGTTACTCATAAAGAAGAAGAATGGTAGGCACAGAATAGTGATGGATTACAGGAAGATAAACGGCTATACTAAGAATATTAGATATCTAATTCCTCAGATTGATGATGATTTGGTTGAATCTCCAGCTCAAATATTTTCTCTTTAATGGATCTCACCAGCGGTTATTGGCAGTTATACCTATCACCAGAAGATCAAGAAAAAATGAGCGGTGATACAAATTGAAAAATTATATTAACCTACCCATCTCCTTAAGGGAAATTATGCAATATTCCATCCCCATTACAACATCCATGAATCACATCCGTAAAATATGAAAATTGGGTGTGTGATCATGTAACTAGATGATATAACGATTTTTTTCCAAAACATTTACCAATCATCTGGACCAACTGAATTCAGTATTCCAATTGCTGAGAGAGAACCTTCATCAAATTAAAACCTGGAAAAGTAACTTAAATAAACAGGAACTGTAAATTTTTAAAAACACACCATTTCATGGAAAGATATTTTCCCTTGTATAAGGTCAAGCCATCTTCAAAATGCCTGAGCTGAAGAGCCTTCAAGATATACAAGTATTCTTATGAATGATAGGGTATTGCCATTAATTGGTCCCTAATTTTAGCTCAACTTCCTGACCTCTTGTCCTTTTGCTTGCTAAAATAGTCCCCTTTTGAGTAGTGATAGAGCAAAGAACTGCATTTGATCCAAAGATGAGTTTTTTATAGAGAATACTGATACTACAACATCAAGACTATGGAAAACCATTCATCTTATCCACTGAAACCTACTACCTATTTGTAGGTGCAATTATCAAAATTGGATTATGTAGACATTATCCAATTAGTGACTTACTACAGCAAACGCTTTTAAAAAGCTGAGCGAAATTAAAGCGTTATAGAGAAAGAGTGCTTAGATGTTCTTCTGGCAGTGTGACATTTCTGACATTTCCTGTATTGTACGAAATTTACAGTTGTTACAGACCACACTTCTTTAAAGTAGCTGCAAAACATAAAATATCTGACAGGAAGACTAGCCCACTGGGCTCTCAAACTTCAGCACTATGACATGAATATTGTTGACCAGGTGGGAATGAAACACATGAACATAAATGGACTAACCAGAATGCCTCTACTATATTTAGACAATAGCTATACTGAACGGTTACACTACCTACTCATAAAGCCAGACTCTTGAAGGATAAAAATGAACTAGTTCAGAAGATGCTAAAATGACACGCTTGAGATATAAAGGTTTTTGACAAATTATTTTACAAGAGAGTTGGGATACCTGGCTACCTTACTTGCAACATTTGGATTGGGTACCAGTTATAATGGAAGCATACAATACCTTAGGACATGGAGGAGCCAGGAAACCTTATGAATGGATCAAAGATTGCTAATATTTGGAAGGAATACTGGCCTCTGTAGCGGAAGGCTTAGACGCTTGTATCACTTGTAAAAGCAGACATCACATAAGTCCAAATACAAGTATCAGCTTATTACCCCTCAGCAGCCATTTCATGTCATTAGTTTAGGCGTCATAGGCCCATTAACTGAATCCACGGGAGGGAATTAATACATCCTTTGAGGATTGATCATTTCATGAAGTGGACGAAGTAATCGCCATTTTTGTGAAGACCATTAAAGCTAAAGCTAAAAATTTATACCAAAATACTTACTAGGAACAGCTGCACACAGGTACTGTTATGTGCTAATGAACAAATTTTGCTTCAAGAGTTGTGAGGATCTTGACTACGAGCATGGGAACTCTGCAACTATCTTCAGCGCTCTACAACCCATAAACTAAAAAGAATGTAGGTATAGTCAATTTAATGCTAGTTTCAATATTACTCATGATGGCCACTACTGATCCATTATACTGGGACTAACATCTCCCAACTGTGTTGATGGATTACAGGATAAGTTTACATCAAATTTCTAAATGTATTCCTTTAAGGTCTTATATGGATGAGAGCCTGAGATCTTGGCTTTATTAGTTCATGAAGTTACCAGTGATAATACTAAAGAGCCTGAGAAAGTGCTAAGAAGATTAGCCCAAAAAGCATACAACTACAATCAGAAGTAATGATGAATCTCGCCAACTTAGTTACAAAATAAGGAAAAGCAGCAAATGCAACTCTCCAGCTTTTACCCAACTTTTAGATTTTAAACTTAGCCCTATACTACCACAATTGTATAGCACCCTGAGGAGAAAATTAGATTCCATCTGTGATGGGTCAATACTATGACTTATAAACGCGTAGATAGATACTTATTCAAGTCTTTAGAAACTGGAGTAACTATCAACTGCGTACATAGACAAATCTTTGCACTGGTACTCACCCTGCTAATATGCTTGAAGGGTTGATGCCAGATATCAGGATATCAGAAATGATGGGAAGAATATCAAACACTTGACTCCCACACTAAATCAAAAACTAGACCCAAGAGGGGGTTGAAAGGAGTTACCTATATAAATTTGCTGGAAAAATTGGTAGTCAGAATGACTCAATTTGACCTTAAAAATCCATTGGACCAAATCAGGCCTAAGATACCTCAAGATGAAATCCTGTTCAATTGAGATGAAAAATCATCAAAAGGCAGGCGATCATTACTCATGTGGAACTCAGGGCAGTAAATTAGGACATATCCAAAAATGGTAAGAATCAAGAATCTGCCCAACGTTTAACCTAAGTGATACCAAGTCTCATCCAACTCAAAAAATTCAACTTACAATTTTTTTTTAAAAATATGCTTTAAAGGGTTACACCATTTGAAAAAATCACTTGACCAAGAGCCTACCTTCCAGATTCCCACCTCTATTACTTAAGATATTTTTTAATTTAAAGTTTATATTGTTTAATATGAAATTTAAAGCCCCCTATTCTATATTTTTATATAAGTTACTTCGTTAATTCGATATCTTGTTTTGGTAATTAATTTTAAATAAGTACATTGCGCCATATTTACCATAGGGTGGGTACTCTAGCTTACAGGACATAAGCAGTGACCTGGTACCCTTTAAAACAGAATAATATACTTGCCATTCATCTTAGCTAACTACAAGTATTGACTGTCAGGCTTCTTGGGCTTAGAGCCATTGAGCTTAAAAAGAAAGCCCAACATCATCTAATATAATGTTCTTTGTACCCAATACTGGACCTATACCAGAGTCACCTGAGCCTATCACAATGTATTGCAAACGTGATATGAAATTGATGCCATTATGGCTTCCCACCTCTCCCACTGCTACTATCAGTACCTTGTGTCTTGAAAAGGTTATGATAAGACTGTGAACAGTTGTTTACTAGCACAGGTCTGACTCCATGCTTCAGAGTTAGTTCAGGGATTCCAGAAGACGTTCACTGAAGCAGCTGGTCCTCTATGCCCCTCACTTTTAGCTGCATGAAACTTCTTATCTTAATAAGACTATGCCTTAGATGATCATGTCAGGTGGAGGGGAACCTCAAAAAAAGAGCGGAGGGTAAAGTCACAGATAGTTTTTATCTTACCTGAAGTTGAGCGCCCAAAAAAGGATAAGGAAAAGAGCTCTTGAAAATCTTAAAATCTTTATAAAAACCTTGATGACCTTTCTAAGGGTAAAGACAATAAATGGATAGTAACTGCACCTCTGGAAAAGACTTGGAGAAAATATTTTGAGATAGAATATAATTTTCTAGAGGGTACAGTGCATAGCACTTATATGGTTAAAATTTCGAAATACATGATCCTCAAAAAAGGTCAAATCTGCAAACTGAGCTCAAACTTATCTGAAAAGTTTTCAGCTCAAATCTGATTTTTGGACCAGATCACCAATCCCGCGGAATCCCAATATAGTTATTTTTTTGTTATGAAGTTCCCCACTTTTGAGGGTAAAATAAAATATGAATTAACAGATTTTATTTTTTATTTTTATCAATTTTAGTTGTAGTTTGTCATATTGTCTTTCTAAAAATTCCTAATTGCAATATATGAGGTTCCCTTTATTGTAAAGTACCCAGAATCCCAAAACCTCATAATTGAATTCAATGTATTGTCTGACTTTGCAGTGTCTGAGCCTCTTAGGCTGATGATTTTAAAAGATTGTTAACAAAATTCCCCAACTTTGGCACATAATTCCTATACTGTTTAAAACTCATTTACACTCTTTTTATTTTATTTGGTACATATTGAGGACCCTTATATATCAGTATGGCATATCGCATACTTATAACCACATATGCCTTGGTATTTCTGCTCCAAATTTTTTGGAGTCTACTTGCCTTTATTATCAGAAGCTAAGTACTCCTGACAGAGGCCTTCCATAATAAGACATGTTCCAGCTTTGCTTTCAGTTGGAAGATACTAGGTAGTTGGGGAGCTAAATCTGGAGTATGTCACATAAAACTGTCTATATGAAACAGTCACTGCTCAGATCTATGCTGGCATCTATCCAAACTCTATTCTTATTTAATGTTGATATTCATATTTTTGCATACTATAACAGGGACTTGCAGAAATTTGAACTATATTATTATTTTGTTTGGATTGAAGGAATATGTGGGATAGAGATAGATAAATTCCCTATGGTCAATGCCTGAAAATTGTGGCTTCAATGATGTGTATGAATAGAGCATTCACCTGGAGCTTTGTTTCTATTGAACAGCTTTATAGATTCAAGATAATTCAAAAGAGTTTTAGGATTTAAACCTTAAGGTAAAGAAAAATAAGGTGATAACTTGGTAAGCTAAGGCTATACAAAAACTCTAATGAACAGTGTATATCATACTCAAATTTCTACCAAAGGTTATATCAACTCATATTTTATAATCAATTAGAAGCTTCTTTAATAAGGTATTATTAATACATTTGGTTGAGTCATTTATTAAGTTGATAATAGCTTTTTATTCTTTTTTGAGCGTATCACCTCCATTATGACAATTGTGAGGTATTCTGTTAGTTAAGCAATCAAGATTACCCACAACTTTACATAGGTTATGAGGATATGCACTCTTCCATCATCTTTGCTACTTGATATCATCTATTTGAGAAACTTATTTGGAAAAATCTCCTCTGCCCTCAAATTGCCTATGAAGTGAACATGCATGGATGCTTATAAAGTTATGACTTTGATTTTTCATCATAAATATAATTAAAGGGTAAGCATTTGCCCTCACCTACATATGTCTCTATGTTATCATAGCTCAGATCTGTCTGAAGTTGCCAGTTTGTAGCACTATCACTTCACCTATAAGATAGTTGCATTTTCTAAACTACAGTTCTTTTATCATTTTTGTGATTATATTGTATTTTCTAAACCTATACGAATACAATATCCTAATACTTAAGAGTCATATACATAATGTTTTCATCTATGTAGATATTGTATTTAGGAGCAAAATCAATGATTCTCAAAATTAAACTGCTTTTTGTGGAAATTAATTGATATTGTCACAGTACAGTCTTTGTCTGGACTTAACATTACTCTAATATTTTAAATTTATTTAAGAAGAACTTTGACATTGATGGAAATTAATATAATAGAAATAAACACTCAAAGCACAAAAATTCAAGTATAGTTTTAACGTTTGGCAATGATACACAATTAAATTTAATAATAGTCAAACTCTAATCTCAACTAAATTACCAAAAGCAATGAATCCTGAAATTAACAACCATTTAACTAAAACCCAATTGAAAAAAAACTCATCTTCAATTATCTCAAAGGTTCATTATTCACCCTTGGCTTTTGATCCCTAATAAGTTTATTATAGTTAGAAGCTTTTTAGAACTTCAATCATCAGATGAAGTATCATGATAGTAATAAACTTATTATTAATTACCCTTCCAATATTCGCTAGTTTATTTTATAAAGGTAAATATAAAAACTCTTTTTTAATTTCTAGGCGTTTTTGGCCTATTATATTATTGCAGAAGGTAAAGAGGCTGTGTATGCTACAGCACTGGAACTAGTTTTGATCATGGCATCTTGCGCTACTCATGATGTGCATATGCTTATCCCTTATTAGTAATCTATAATCATCAATTAATTTTTTGTAGTTTTGACCCTAGCTAGTGTTAAAGACCCTTACTGGGCTTTTGAATGGGCATGCTTTTCAAATAGCTATAACGTCATCTTGTATATTTGGACTGTATCAATGAAAACTTTTTCTAACTTTGTCTCTGTATTCTTAAATATATTTTAAACTCCTGATCTTGCAAACGCTCCGCCTTGTACACTAATACTGTAATGGATCAGGAGGACCTGATCTGCACATTGCCTCAGATCAGGTGGCAACCGATCCAAATATTGCTTTAATCCAAAGGGCCTCAAACTCAAGGAACTCAGAGCTAGCGCGATTTTACATCTCAAAACTGAAATGCATCCACGAAAATATGACGTTGGGCTTACACATGGCGTGGATGATGATCCGGTGGGATGTGGAGTTTTTGTGAGCAATGTGCTGGGCGGTGTTCAAGAGAGCCTAGTGTAGGAGGGAGCTTACTCAATAATTGTGGAGCACTATTTATTGGAGGATGTTGTGGCCCTGAAGGGCCAGTTGCATATTATACAAAAAAACAGAAACTAAATAAAAATCACTTGCTAACAAAAAGATATTATTTTATTGAAATTAGAAAAAGTATTGGATTGAAATTATGAGATCAACCAGTGAGCTTGAAGTGACATTGGCGTCATTCTCGGCCCTTTCCTGGTCCCATACCCTACTGTTGATGTGCAGCGTCATGGGAACAGTGGTGCGGGAATACATGGCAATGATGAGGCATGATGGAAGGGTTTGGGGATGGGCTTCGGCAGGCCTGTCCCTAGTATGATCAGCAACTTGGCTCTTACTTCCCAATTCATTCATGGTGTTTTGGCTCAAACCCATCCGTTACATTAGATGCAACTCAAATACATTTTTGTCAGCCTTGTAAGGCCCTGAGAAGAGGTGGTAGCTTTGGAGGGGAGGAATGGTATTGTCATGTTCTGACAGTGGTGATGGTGAGTTTCTCACTAACATTTTTGATAAGAGAGGTGGTTTGAGTATGTGGCACAAGTCCTTTGAAGGTGGTAGAAAGCCATGGAGGATCTACATTTACAAAAGGTCGGGCAGCATTGCCCATGGAAGCTTTGAAGAAGGTTCACCAAGTGGTGTCACAGATTTGTTTTCAGGCATGGTTAGCTCAAGTGAAAGGAGGGGAGACCCTTTCTCTCTGAAGATTGCATAAATTGTGGAGGCATTACCATCAGACCTGGCAGGGTGGGTGTAGGAACTGATTGAGGAGCAATGTCGCTTCCCGGGACCCATGGATGAGTGTGTCAATTGGATTGACTGGGCTGCATGCCTGGATGAAGCACAGGACAAGGCGTGGTTGGATTTGCTGATGGCGTGTCAGGGGCAAGGATCAGTTGAGGAATATGGGCAGATTTTCTGACCTTTGTCAAAAAAAGCACATTTATCAGATTTGCAATCAGCATGGATGTTTTGACAGGGGCTGCAAGCGGATATACGGGCTGCTATGGAGCCTGCTTAAGTTCATAGTACGTTAGCTGAAGAAATTGCGTTGGCAGTACAGATTGAGAAAAAATTGCCTTGGCACAAAACTGAAAGGAGGATTATATGTCTCCAGGAAGGGGCCAGTCGCCCACTGTGGCTCATAGAGGTCAAGGAGGTTGGCAGGGATCACCCAGGAATTTTGGGAATATTCATAAAGGGTTCCACCAGGGAAACGTTGAGGAGTCAGGGAGAACAGGAGGACATGGACCTGGGAAGAGTAATAGTCCCAGACCTACTTTACCTGCAAATTTGCAATCTGAGAATACTTTAAACATTAAATATACTTCTTTGCTTTATCCTCAGGTATTTATTTCGGTGGAGTTATATTCACAAGGACAGATGGAAAAGGTATTGGCCTTGGTGGATACAGAGGCCAAGGAAAACTATGTGGAATTCGATCTGGCAGAACGTTTGAAGTTGGGAATGAAGAAGGTCCTGAGGTGGTGTTCACCAACGTGTCAAGGAGAGCTCCCTCATGGCATTTAGTGCCTTGGGTAGTTGTTTGGCAGAACCAGTTTTGGTTCAGAGAGGGCTTCTTTACAATCAGAAATCTGGCCCATCCTGTGGTATTGGGGATGTGATGGTGGCATCATTTCCAGCCCCAGGTTGATTTGCCGCATAATAAAATTACTTTGAATCTGAAGATGGGTCCTCAGATAGGATGGAAGATGGAGGTTAGGAGCGATGTTCTGAGTGGATTCAGGAACTTGGGTGGAACTCAGGAGGTAGAGTTACCAGCTAAATATAACGACTTTGTAAGTGTATTTGGTCATATTGGGAACTCGCCTTTTTCCCCTACTGGTTCTTTTGCATTCTCATTCCAGTTCAAGGAAGGGTCAGAGCTTCCCAGAGGATGTCCGGTATACCCTCTGAACAAACTAGCGAAAGAAGCGCTGAAGGGCCATGTGAAATCTATGTTGGACAAAGGTTTGATTGAACATTATAATCGCCAGTGGTGTCTTCTGTGTTACTGGTGCCAAAAGCGAGTGGCAAACTACGCTCATGCATGGATTTCCAACGTCTGAACATAGTCACTGAGCCTGATCCATATCCAATGCCTTTGTTGGAGGATATTCTACCAATAAAGTGGATGCACCATTTTTACAAAGCTTGACCTTGTGATGCATTTAATCAGGAACTGGTGAGACTGGAACATTAGCAATACACAGCATTTAAGTGTCACTTGGGGGTGTATCAGTATTACGTGATGCCGTTTGGTCTTAGAATTGCCCCAGAGGTGTTTCAGAGATGTTTGACCATGTCCTTGGAGGGATGATTGGTTGATGTTGTGCTTCCTATATGGATGATATCTTGGTGTTTTCACAGTCCTGAGAGGAACATGTCTGAGACGTCTGGGAAGTTCTGGGGCAATTGTCAGATGGGTCTGAGATTGAAACCTTCCAAGTATGATTTCAATCAAAGTTTAGTGATGTTCCTAGGTGGCAAAGTGTTCCAGAATGGTTTGGGAGTATGTCTGGATAAACTGCACATGGTATGAGCATGGAAGGTTCCTACTGATCAAATGGGGGTGTAGAGTTTTTTGGGGACATTGAACTTCCTATGTCAGTTTGTGAAGAATCTATCCCAAATGGCCTTACCTCTCACACGTCTAACACAGGATGTCCCATTAATGTGGGGAAGGAAAGAGGAGCGGGCATTAAAATTACTAAAAAGATAAGTTACTTACTGCACTTATCTTGGCCCACCTGTACCCTGGAAAGCCATTTGTGGTAGAAACTGATGCTTCAAATTATGCTGTAGGTGCTGTGTTATTACAGGAAGGGGAAGATGGGCTTGAACACCCCATATGTTATTTTAGCTGCAAAATGTTCCTCACCAAAATGAATTATCCAATATACAATAAGGAACATCTGGTGATGACGGTGGCCTTGCAGGAATGGCACCAACCACCTAAACTATGCCTGACACTCTTTTATTATTTGAATGGACCATTAAGAGCTAGAATATTATTAGAAACCAAGGAAAATGAACCAGCGGCAATCTAGATGGCATGTGGAGCTAGTTCAATATAACTCCAGGTAGAATCCAGGCCATATTTTCAAATGTCCTGGCAGACTGGTTAAGTCGAGATGAAGGCTTAGTATACAAGAAGGAGAAATTAGAGGAGTTTAATACAGCCATAATGTTTTGACTGGACCAATTTGTGATGATTGAGGGTGGGGAAAGTGAGTTGGGGAAGGAAGTCCGCCAGAAGCAAATAAGGTTGGAATTTGGCAGGTGACTGAAGGCCGAGATGAAGGAGGAATGGCTGCACAAGTGCCATAGGGCCTTTATTAAGAGGCGTGGGGTGGTGTACCACAATTCTCGTGTATGGGTGCCCAATCCATCATTATAACGGGAGGTAATATGGGTCTCTCATGATCATCTGTTGGCGGGTGATCTGGGAGTGGAGAAGATGGTGGAGTTGGTGCAACAGGACTATTTGCGGCCAGGCCTATATAGGGATGTCAAGAGGTACATGGGGGATTGTTTGGTATGTGCAAAAGCGAAGCCCTCAAGGGAACTGCCATTGGGTAAGTTAAACCCACTGCAGATACCACATGCGCCATGGAGATCAATTAGCATCAATTTAATAATGGGTATTCCAAGGGTGCAGGGGAAGGATGCAGTTATGGTGTTCGTGGATAGACTGATCAAATACGCCGAGTTTTTCCCATGCACCAGGAGTTTTTCAGCAAAGGGCGCAGTAAGGATCTTCATTGATGAAGTGTCATTGGCATGAATTACCTGAGGAAATCATTTCAAACTGTGGTCCACAATTTGTCTTGAATATCTGGTTGAGTTTGCTGAGGAATTTGGAAATCAGGCCTAGTCAGTCCTCAGTGTACCATCCCCAATCCAATGGACAAATGGAGAGGGTGAATCCGATACTTGAGCCGTATCTCCTGTGTTACTTTTCTGACTGACAGGATGACTGGGTTCTGTGGGTTTGGATGGCCCAGTTCTCTTATAACAATCATTTTACAATTGTCAATGGGAATGAACCCATTTTTCGTGAATCATGGTCTAAATACCAGATTAATGGGGGATTTGTGGGCGGAGTGTGTCAGGGGGCGGATGAGATGGCGCGTACCATGGCAAATATTGGTAACAAGCTATGAGAAAATTTGGAGTGAGTCTTCGCTTGGAAGAAGTAACAGGCATATTGTCAAAGAGCTCAGGATCCAGCGTTTGCGCTTGGGGACTGGGTATTGGTGGCGTATAAGAACTATGCTGTTCTGGTTAAGGTTATAAGCTGGACTGAAGTTTTTGGCCTATACCAGATCATCCGAGCCATTAATCAGGTTTTTGAATTAAGTCTGCCAATAGTTTCCAAGGCCCATCCATTGATTCATGCTTCTCAGTTATGGGCATTCAGGGGAATAGGTCCAGATTGATTGGGACCGCTAAACCCTAAAGAAGGGGATGTTCCATATTATGAGGTGAAACGGATATTGGATGTGAGATGGGTGAGGGGCTGGCAGCAATTGTTGGTGAAGTGGAAAGGCTATTCAGTGAAGGAGGCAATGTGGCAGATGAAGGAAGTCTGAATGTGATGCCTGTGGAAGGTCCAGGAGTTTTGGGCCTCACAGGAGGGTGATGTAACGGATTAGGAGGCACCTGATCTTCACATTGCCTCATATTGAGTGGTGTTTGATCCGAATATTGCTTTAATCCAAAGGGCCTCAAACTTAAGGAAGTTGGAGCTAGTGAGATTTGACATCCTGAAACCAAAATACATCAATGAAAATATGACGTCAGGCTTATGCATGGCGTGGATGATGATCTAATGGGATGTGGAGTCTTTGTGAGCGATGTGCTGGATAGTGTTTGAGAGAGCCTAGTGTAGGAGGGAGCTTACTCAGTACTTGTGGGGCACTATTTATTAGAGAATGTTTTGTCCCTAAAGGGCCAGTAGCATCTTATAAAAATCAGAAAATCAAATAAAAATCGCTTTCTAACAAAAGATATCATTTTATTAAAATTATAAAAATTATTGGATTAAAATTATGAGCTCAACCAGTGAGCTTAACGTGGCTTTGGCGTCATTCTCGGCCCTTTTCTGGTCCCAGACTCTGCTGTCGATGTGCAGCGTCATGAGGACAGTGGTATGGGAATAAGTGGTAATGACGAGGCATGGCAGAAGGGTTTGGGGATGGGCTTCGGCAGGCCTGTCCCTACTATGGTCAGCAACTTGACTCTTACTTAGCAATTCATTCGTGACATATTGGCGTGAACCCACCTGTTACAAATACCAAAGCCTTGGTGATGGTAACATTTTCATTACTCTTCATATTGATGAAAGTTCGCCGTTGTATAGCATATACTGCTCAACCACTTTCACACCATCAACCTTTTCCTGTAAGGAGCCACCCTGTCCGTCCTTCCTCCACTAAGGCTGACCTTCTCCAGAACTCCCTGTCACAACTCACCTCTAATAATGTTTCCAACATTCTGCTGGTGTCTCTTAACCATTAAATGAGCAAGTGTTCACACTCATCTCCATCTTGTCTTTTAAGTTTTTTAGCTTGAATGATGAACCTTGTAGCAATTCAGCTTACCTTCATCATTTGATGAGTACTTTGTACTGGTTTAACACACGTCTACCTCTGAAGATTTTTATGATGCGCCATAATCTACATTACTATCCCTATAACAAGGCACTATCTGTTTAAATGATTATGGAAAATTTTTTTCTTTTGCTGTCTACTAAAGCTCCTCTTTCCCAACCTCTACATATTTCCAGCAGATCTTGGTACTGTAGCTACTGAGGGCTACAGCAGAAACACGTCATGCTGACACATTTTAGGAAAAGATATCCCTGGAATCCTAGGTTAAGAACAATCTAATACTATCGCATAACATAGAGAAAGACCATCACCAAGTCCTGGCCTATGTGCCATGGAACCTCTTCTTCAAATGAGAACCTAGCTTCCCTTGTGATTTCTTCATCTGTAATTGAAATTGTCAACACCTTTTAGGAACTATTGGGTTATGTAGCACTGAAGGAGTGGAGCAACCTCACATCTTTTACCTAACTACCGCATGCCTCATGAGCTTGAATAAAAAAGAGTATAATCCTTTGTCTTACATAATTAAACCATTTACACAAAGCATATAAATCATAAAGACAATACCACCAAACAGCTATAAATGAGCTAAATGATATCAGTGTAGAAGATAATTTGTTGGCCTTGCTTTGGTAAAAAGATTAGGACTGTTCACTTTACCTGGTGGAGATGTTACCTTAAATGACACCTCCAAGTCTTCACGTGGCTGAAAAGTACAAAGGCCGTTATTCTTCACTAATTCCTTCATAATTTTGAGGAGCGTTTTTTGTTTTACGGGGAAGCTTCCTTGCTCAATCATACTTGGCATGAGATGGTGGTTTAGGACTCATCATCATACTATAATATGGAAGTATATAATCTTTCACTAGAAGTGAAGTGAACCTTAGTGTTGGAGCTTGTTCTAAGCCCACCAAGGATCCTTTCCTGGGAGTAATCACAAAAATTCCCAACCTTAATCTCTAGTCAGAGTACTAGTATTGTTTCACGTCTTTGAGACTGCTATCTATTCAGCGTCATTTTTCTCCAGCCTGTTTGCATTCTGGTTCAAGTTTAAGTAGGATGCGGAGCTTCTAAGGGGTGTTTTGTGTATATTATGAATCCTAAAGTTAAAAACATTTGTACCTTTATAAGAAGATGTCTTGCACGCTAATTCAAACTGTCCTTCAAGTCCTCAGTGATTACACTAATGCTTCTAGTTCCCAAAGCTAATGGTGATCTACGCCTTTTTTGGCTTTCTGAAGACTCAACGCGGTCACTGAGCTAATCACCTACCACATACAACTTAATTAGGATATAACTCTTATGATTGCAATCAGCTTAATATTTTACAATTTGGAACAATTCAATGAATCATATAAGATTAGCCAAAATTCAGCACCATTTATACGCCGCCTTTGAGGCTCACCTGCATTAGCTTAAGTAATAGTTGATTTTCTTTGAACTCCGCGTGCACCTTCTTAATTTGAATGCATGATTGGCCAGACGCTGGGAGATATAGAGAAGAAATACTTCACGGAGTACATAGATATATTCTCAGATTTTTCTGAAATTAAGGATATGCACTATAAAATATATGAAGCTCTCTAGGAATTAACAAGGTAAAATTAAGTTATAGCCTTCATTTTCGTGAGTTCTCTAAGGACTCTATTTTTTTCTTGGGTAACGTCATAATCAAAGACGACATGACTATCTGTTTGATAAAAAGCAGTGTTAGATCATGGCAAGTTTAATGCTTGCTCGTGCTTTTTATCTCCTGATTTCAACAATAACTTCACAGAAGAAGTTTCACCTCAACTGTTAGGATATATTTTAAAGGGAATTTTGAGCAATATAATAAAGCAATAACACTTTTAATTTATAATAAAAAGTTTAACTTTATGAGATTTTATCAATAACAACTAGGGGTCAAGAAGAGAATCTTTTAAAAATCTCGCTGCTTAATATTTAAAGCAACTTGAGGCTCAACATGAGATGGGCATGAAATTTATTATAAGCTTTGAGCTTAATCAGATGATATGGGTGTTTGACCTATCAGAGATCTTAAAACTCACCTCATTTTGATGGAACGGCCAATGGAGGGTTATTAGTAGGAAAGATGAATTATGAGTCAAAGATTTAATATAGTTTAATAATAGGATGGTAGGACCTATGAATAACTTCCCTGATTCTGCCACAGGGTCGGTGCAACCCAACTACCTAAAATTGAGCATTGCTGAGGATTATGAATATAGGTATTAACTCAAATCAAGGGGTTCCACCGAGAATTGGACAGGGTCTTTTAACAGATATTATCATTATTTAATATGAATAACTATTTTCACAATATCAAACTTTTAGTTGTCTGAAATTACCCCAGCCAAGAGTGTTAGGGGTGGATAAGGGCGTAAGAACCAGCCATGGACCCAGTCTACAGTGACTTCAGAAGCAAGGGATTTGATAGAGTACTCATCCCTTCGCTTATCCATGACTACAAAGGTCCTTCACAGATAGACCTGAGCTTATCACTTCTAGGAGTGATGCAATTGTGGTAATACATCACCAAATCTGATACTTGGAAGGAAGGGAGAGGGGCTTAGAACTCATTAGCTGCTTGACCTTCTTTAGTTTGCAGTCTTTGCCAAGTTAATAATAGCCTCTTCTTGTAATTGGATGATGTGCTGGGTCAAACAATCATGGCTTGCTCAGAGTTAATTATGTCAGAAAAGTTACCTTGGGATAGTAAAGCTGATACCTTAAGTTCTCATACATACATCATACGCAAAGGGGACATCTTAAGGAAGCTAAGGTAACTAATATGGTAGGTCATGAAGACACTGTTATTAAAAATCCAGGTGTAGAGGGTCTGATTTGGCCTTTTTGTGGAGTATAGAGACTAAAGTTTCGTTAAATCTTTCTATGGTACCATTTTTGGATGGCTTATTGGGATTCAAGATGAGATGTGCTCCCATGGAGGTGGCGAGGAACTTTACCACTCTAGAGGTAGATTTTTTCCCATTATCACATAGAAGTACCTGGGGACAACAATACTGGGTGAAAATACTGGTGTAAGAAGGTTTCAGTGGCTTTAGCAGTCTGAGCGGGGAGAGAAACAGCTTCACATTATTCGGTGAATGATCAATTTTAGCCAGGATATAGGTTGCCCCTGGTAGTCTGAGGTAGAGGACCTACCACATACAAGCTTAGTGTGGAAGAATTTTTTAGTCTTAGTCAGTTGGTACTGATACCAGGTCTTGTAGCTGAATTGCTTTTTGCAAGTCAAACAGGCATCCAAGACTTCTGCTATGGTCTCCATGATGCCCTCCCAGTAGTAGAGTTCTCTAAATCACGCATAAGTTTTTTGTATTCCACCATGCTCCATAGTATTGTGGAATTCCAGGATCACAGGTATTCTCTCTGACGTATGGAAATAGGTCAACCGCCTTACCCCTACTTTCTTATATAGCTTCCCTTTTTCTACCTTGGTGTTGCAGAGTGACGAGCTAGCATCTTCTGTACTGGTTCATCTTCATCAGCCCATGCGTTATGGGCGTGTGTCATGGCTAATGACATGTTTGAGGGTTCCAACTGTAATGATAAAGCTTGTCGTCAGGAGGCCGCAAAGGTCAAATTTAAAGGCCTTCCTGACCTAAATATACCCTGGACCAACGTTGGGTGCAGGTGAGATATGCCCAAGTTGGTCCTGAGGATGTGCGTGATGCTCAGCCCTGAGTTACATCAAGGGCGTTAAAACTGACCAGATATATCACTAATTACAATAGTCTGATTTGGTTGCTTAGTGAATAAGATTTAAATCCCATTTAATTTTTGATATTTTTAAATTGGGTCAGCCTTAACTGCAATCAATAACTCGAGTTTGGTCAATCTCAAACTACAGTACCCTGGCCAATGGTAGTGTGCGCCTATTTCTTGCTTAGGCTTAGCACCAGTCCATCAGACTGACTATTCTACCCCTATTGTTAATTATGTTTCCTCAATACTAACCTTCCTAGTTGGTCGACTTTCCTAATAAAATCCCCTATTAGCTTTATGTTTTTAATATGGTTCCTTGGGCGAACCGGTGTGCGGACCTCCTTGAAGTTTTATTAACAGCGTTAGTCAGTTTATTTAAAAAAATTATCACCCATATTTTGTGCACCGCTGGGCCTCCATGGCCCCCCAGACCAAAGCACTTAAGCATTCCTACACAAATCTCTACATGGATTGGACTCCTTTTGGGGTCCACCCAAGTTTGGTTGTTTTTTAATTACCTATTACTATATACCACGTTGTCCACCATTGTCCTGGGTCCCATTTTGCTCCGTCATCTTCTGCGGTGCCCTGTTTACCATCTTGCTAATGACTAGTTCCCTGAAGGTGTGGCTGTGCGTCATGTACTGCCTCTCTGGGAATGGTAGAGTTATAGACACTCTCCTTACATTATCCAACAAACAACTTTTTTTATGTGCACTAAAATTACCCATGTGGGGCTTTTGATAATTGGAAATTGGGTGCTCCTGCCAATTGTAATAGCCTCAATGGGGCTTAACAACATTTTCTTATGCAGCCAATGATTGGTGCATCTTGACGTTATTTTTAATCCTACAACTGGGAAGTGCCACCCTTCTTGCTCATACCTGCTGGATTCAGACGCTTTGCAATCCATGTTGTGATTACCAAAATTCCCCCAAAATCAGAGAAAATGAACTTCTTAATATGCTTTTCTCATAATAACACGTTTGGGTGGTGCAGGATGGATCATTGATGAAGATCCTGGAGGTGACGGCGTTGGATAACAATGCACAACCCGCCACCAGATTGAGTATGGGGTCGTTCATGGCCCAAAACGCGTTTTATAAAGCTAGTTCCATATATAAAAACTAGCCAAATATCATCTCTTGTGGCTCTAGTTTAGAACCCATTTCAGTATACCAGATCACCCCAGAGAACTGGCGCTTAACCCCTACCATAATCCGCAGAACAAGGGCGTTGGAAAAAGAGTTACTTTTACAATATAAAAATGTTTATGTAACTGTTAAAGATATGGTAGGATATGTGGCCTCAGTAGTAAAAGTGGACAATTATCCTCTCCATTCCATGATGCGAAACACCCTGGAGGCATGCTTATGCATGATGAAGAGTTTTCTGGTGAGATGTTGGCGTTTTATGATTTAAATAAATACCATCCAGGATATTATCTGTTGACTGCTACCCTTTCATCCCCGTTAGGGAAAATCAAAACAGCTATTTTGGTAGATACAAGAGCCTCTGAGAATTTTATTGACCAAGACCTAGCCGAATGTCTTAAGTTGAATTACTTCCCAGGTGGTATGATTAGAGGAGGGGCTCCCAAGGTATTCCCACGCTGAAGGTTCTGGCTTTATGGATTATCAAGTTGACAAATATTTTTTATAGGACCGTTTCAAGAAATCAAAAACCTTCTGCACCCCATTTTTTTGGAGTAGAGTGGTGGCGTAAGTTTGACGTCAGAACCAACTTGAAAGACATACCTTGTACTTAACTTTAAAGAATGGTTATATATTAGTTGTTCCCTTGTCTGAGCTTAATTCTCAGGGCGATCTGCCACACTATCCTGGTATCCACACACTCCGTCTTGCTCTTGTGCTAAAGCCCTCTCTGGAGGCACCCTTACCTTCCTGTTTTTAGGGGCTGGAATCTTTGTTTGATGCAGATTCAGCAAATGTACTACCTGCTTATTCAAAGTTTGATTGCGAGTTCAGGCTCACTGTTGATCAGGTGCATATATCTTCTCCCATTTACCCTTTGACTTTAAAGCAGGAAGAGGCCTTAGATGTGTGTGTAAAGGAGCAGTTAGCTAAAGGCGCAATATTTCAGTGTCCTTAGTATGCTTCCCACTTCTCTTTGTAAAGAAGGCCAATGGTACCTTGCGCCCATGCATAGATTATAAGAATCTCAACAGTGTCACATTACCAGGCTTGCATCCCATTCCAGTGGATTCATAGTGTCATGATTCCAATATGACTGGACAATAAGCCCTAAGTCATTATGGCGGAATGGATGGAATCTGCCGAGATTTGTTATGATTAATGGTAATTCAAGCGCCTCAAAATGAGGCAATATTGGGTTGTTGGGAAATCGTCTTGGATTAGGCGATTGGGAGATTAACGAATAAAGAATTGATGGAACCAATGAGATATGGTGAATTAAATTACTAAGCCATAGAAGTGGTAGCATTCAAAGGTGCTACAATATAGGCGAGATAAGATGATCAAGGAAGAAAGTTGTTAAGTAGTTTAGAGTAAGCAGAACAGTGAGAACCCGCTGTATTAATTATATTAAATAAAAATAGAGTTAAGGGAACAAGTGCTCCTTATTTTTTTTTAGAAGTTTATTCCATTGTTTTAAGGACGATGATCCTCACATAGTTGGTCCTAATTGCTCAGTGGGTGAACCCTGTGAAAAAAATCCTACGTCGTATTTCTTATATACAGCCAATTTTATAACAGTAGTGCTTACTACAGGGGGCCCATTGATCAATTATAACATTATAAAGACTCAGTTGCCAGAAATGTTGCATCTTGATAATCTTGATATAAATTCTACACAACATGCTGGGCCAGTTGCTTATGCAGAGCTGAAACTTGCATTGGACGCTGTACTTAAAAAACAAGATGAGCTGCTCCAGGAGGTTTGCAGCAATAAACTGCCTCCATTTGATTGTAAAGTAAATATCCATGGGTTCTTTAAGCGAATTAAAATTGTGATGGAAGGAGTCTTGGAGCGACATAAAGAAAAACTGTTTATTTCTATTTTGCTAGTCGAAGTGCTGATCAAGTCATCTGTTACCTTTCAGGAAGTTCCATTACATACCAAGAATCGAAAAACGGTGCTGTGGATGTTTGGCGGAACTGCAAAGATGTCATAGTGGAAGGCCGAGTTTTTGACTATTAGGTTTCAGCGGAATGAGACTCTCACTGCGTTTGCTGAGCAATTTATGGCAGGGGCTCATGTGTTAATTGGGGCTGTAATTCTATCCAAAATGATGTGTGTATTGCGATGACTTCTACTGTGAAGCCATACCATGAGCTATATAACGTTAAGACCCCAATATTGGATGAAATTGTACCTTTGCTTAAACTCGTTCAGTTTTTGCACTGTATATCAGCCAACTTCCCTCCACCTAATACAGAGCAGAATCCTTATGCTCCCACCGCTGAACCATCTTGCTTGGGAAACTTTGTCTGTCCAGTTCAGATTCCACCAAGTTACCCACAGTAGTTAAATGTCCACCCCATACCTGTTTATTGTCACCAGCCCAACTATTGTCCTACCACTGTTTCCACTTTCACATCCTGCCCAACTCTTGACATGGCTTGTTTCGCATTATTTGGGGATGTGGGCCCTATGGGGTCAGCTGTTTTAAATGCAGTTGACAAGGGCACATGGCCTGATGGCTCCCCAATTAACAGGTCTTTTGCGAAAGTTGAAACAGTACTGCCAGGGAAAAGTTAGAGCGGAGTAGAGATGGGACTCTCTATCTCCGCTATACCAAACGTCCACACCTGAACCCTCCTTAGAATATTCAGTGGAAGCTCCCTTGCCCAATGAGTCAGTATTATATCAGCAGCCAGTTGGGGGGTATATATTTTGACACAAGTGCAGTCTGCGGCTATGGCAGGAGAGGGGTCTCAGTTGCAGGTCGAGCCATATGCTTGCCAGATGTTTGACCAAGTTTCACCTAAGAAAAATACCCCTCCTCTGATGCACCTTTCTTGCAAGCGGTAAGCGCCGCTCTTCCAGTCAACACTATTATCAAACAATACCCCAGAATTGGTGAGGGGATTGTGGATTTCCTTGTAAACAGAGACGCCATAAATGTCCATGTCATAAACAGTCAAGATGCATCTTACTCCAAATGTACTTACTGTGACATGGTTGTATCTAAAGCCCAAGTCCGTGCCATCATAGACACAGGAGCCCCCATCAATATAGTCTCCACAAAGTTGGTGGCCAAATTATCATTAAGACTGGACGTGGACCACTGGGTGGTATACAGAACTTCTGGAGCGGATAACACAATCTCTGAGGGAGCATACAGTGAGCTTCCATTGCAGTTTGGTTATATTGTCATGGTAGCCCCAGCTATAGTGTTACCAAATAGCAATTATGATCTGCTAATTGGAACTGCCTTCTTGCGACACTATGGGGCTGTTATTGATATGATGGACAAGACTTTTGAAATATTGGGTCAGCGAATCCCAATTAACTTCACCTCTAGCGGAGTGCCAAATGATCTGGTGCATAGAGGAGTATCAATATAGCTTATAGCGACAGAGTAATCCCAGTGCGCTACCATCATTTAAATGGCAAAACCTGGGCCCTTTCACAACAAACTTATAAATATCAAGGGCTGCCGCTCAGAGCTTCTGGACCAATATCTATTCCATCCGGGCATCACGTTATAGTGAACACTGACTTGGTGATTGAAGTTCCAGATGGACTCTATGGGAAGTTATTGGGATGTATCAGCAATCAGGGTTTGAGCCCTACGTGGCCCCAGGCATTATACTACCTGGGCAGGGGGAGATCAAAGTCTTACTTGAAAACCTACAAACGGTACCACTGCAAATCCGCCGCCACCAAGTAGTGTCATATATGCACTTAATCTCCATTGAGGAGGTTCTTTTGGTCCATGAGTTTGGGTCGCTGGAGGAATTTGGTCTGCCTTTTTAACCACAGCTCAATGTAATGGCTGTTGTACTGCGTGATGAATTAATGGGGTTGTCAGAATTACAGAAGGATAGGGCAATCGCTTTATTTCAAAAATATAAAGAGATCTTAGCCATTGACAACCATGACATAGGATGCAAGTGGGGGTAGTTCATATGGGTGAACACTGGTGATCATCCTCCCATCTGGTCAAAGCCAATTCGCCGATCAATAATGGCTGAAGAAGTAGTAACTGAGGAGATGGACAAGCTATTAGAGCAAGGGATGCTTAAGCCATCGAAGAATCCATGGGCTTCTCCCATTTTTATTGTAAAAAAAGGACAGAACTAACCATGCAGTAATTGACTACCAAAAGCTCAACAGCATCACCAAAAAGGACTCATATCCCTTACCGCGGATTGCTGAAGCCTTGGATTGGTTAAGGGGGAGCTCGTTATTTTTCAGCAATGAACCTTTTCTCAGGCTCTTGGCAAATTGAGTTGCCAGCGGCGGAACAGGAGAAATGTGCCATAGTCACGTTCAAAGGCCTCTTTCAACCAACCTGGATGCCGCAAGGGCTGTGTAACGCCCTGGCTACATTTTAATGGGTGATGGACACTATTCTTGGGGACCTAAAGCTGTCGTGCATCCTTATATACCTCACCGACATTAATGTTTTATCCCAAACCTTCTCCAAACACCTCGACCCTTTAGAAGCATAATCCGCCGTCTTGCTGAGGCCAAAAATAAGATCAAACCTCAGAAATGCCATTTCTTTAATGACCAGATGGAGTACCTAGGGTTCATGGTTGATGCCACGGGGCTGAGACCTCAACCAGCTAAGGTGAAAGCTATTTGAAAAATGACTCTGCCCAACAGCAAGCGGGATATACAGGTATTCTTGGGGATGGTCAGCTATTACGGCTCTTCATTCCTAACTTCAGCTGTATTGGGGTCCCACTATTTGAGTTATTAAGAAAGGATACCATTTTCAAATGGATGGAACGGCAGCAACGCGCTTTTGATACGCTTTGAATGGCACTGATCAGTGCGCCAGTGTTACACTATCCCAATTTTGAAAAAAAGTTCATCATTCAGATGGATGCATCCCTTTCTGCTGTGGGGACAGTCCTATCCCAAAAAGACGAGGAAGGAGAAGAGCACACCATAGCATATTCTAGTCGTAGCTTGAACAGCCATGAGCGCAATTATACTGTGACCAAGTGGGAGTGCTTAGCGGTGATCTACACCTATAAGAAATTTTAGGTGTATTTTCATGGAGTGTAATTCAGAGTTGCAATGGATCATTCCTCTCTACACTGGTTATAAACCTTAAAGAACTGGAAGGGTGTCTGGCCCGATGGGCTCACAAATTGCAGGCATACAATTTTGAAATTATTCATCAACCTGGAGCAAAACACCAGAATGCTGATTGTTTTCGAGATTACCCACAATTGCAGTCACAGTGGATCTGAGTGATATCATGTTTGATAAGATGCTTAGTGGCAAGTATGACGATGAACCGCCCCCAGTCATCAAGGTATTGGATGGAATAAGGGCCAATACGTTCCAGAAAAATGGGGAATACTATAAGTAGATAGGGGACACTACCATGAATATCCCAAGACCTTCAACCTGCCCAACTATTATTATGAGCACACGCCGAGTGGTGGGACATGGTGAAGTATGTAAGACCATGGAATTATTGTGGCCTTGGTATTACTGGGAAATCATGAACTTCAATGTACTTGATACTATATCCTCCTGTCAC
The DNA here is from genome assembly GCA_022478985.1 of Massospora cicadina. Lineage (NCBI taxonomy): Eukaryota > Fungi > Entomophthoromycota > Entomophthoromycetes > Entomophthorales > Entomophthoraceae > Massospora > Massospora cicadina. The sequence goes on along the minus strand of JAKSZP010015833.1, from coordinate 180,752 downwards.
CAGTGCCAAGTGGAAAAGACGCTCTGCCAGAAGACTTCATACCTGTTAGTGAAGCCGCACTTCGCCTGGCACACTGTTTCAAATGAAAGTTGTGGGTCCCTTGCCAACAGGGGAAAACTGGTCCAAATACATCCTGGTAGCAATCGACCACTTGACCAGGTGGGTGAGGCGTGACCAATACGCGATTTGGGGGCGCTAACAGTGGACAAGTTTGTTATGGTGTGTATAATTCACTGACATGGTTGTCCCCAGTTCATCCTTACTGACAGAAAAATGAACTTCACTTCACACATTCAACCTAAGCTTAACGAGCTGATGGTCATCCACGGGGTTCTAACAACTCCATATCACCACAAGTCCAACGGAATGGTTGAACAGGTTAATGGGACCCTGGTGAACATACTTTGAAAGTTGGTAACTGATAGGCCCTCTGATTGGAGTACCCTCCTTTCTACTGTGGTGTTTGCCTACAACATTAGCTACCATTCTGCCATGGGGAAAAGCCCATTACAAATGCTTTATGGACGACACCCCGCTCTGCCCGCCCTCCTATATGCCTGTGTAGAGGACACTGGCGAAATAGATCCACTACGCTATTTGACCATCCTAATGAATACACTGATTAAATTACAAAGTGAAGCATACTAGTTCAGCTTAGCTGAGAGAATCAAAAGCCAGGCTGCCAATCAGGTATGGCGGAGTGGCCTAGCCCAGTTCAAAGATGGAGACATGGTCCTATTCCATGATCAACATGGGTTCGGCCAGAAACACAAGCTGGCCAGTATCTGGATTGGGCCATTTGAAGTCATTAAGAAGAAAGGTATAGATGCATATACTATCAAGGACCCCACTAGCGGTCGGATCATCAACCAAATGCATGCAAAGTTCCTCCGGGCATATAAGCATTAGGAGCTTTATCATCCAGTCAAGGAGGGGGTAATGTAATGATTCCAATATGACTGGACGATAAGCCCTAAGTCATTATGGCGCTTTGGATGGAATCCGCCAAGATTTGATTGAGTAATGGTAATTTGAGCGCCTCAAAATGAGGAGATATTGGGTTGTTGGGAAATCATCTTGGCTTAGGCGATTGGGAGATTAACGAATAAAGAATTGATGGAACAAATGAGATATGGCGAATTAGATTACTAATCCATAGAAGTGGTAGCATTCAAAGGTGCTACAATATAGGCGAGATGAGATGATCAAGGAAGAAAGTTGTTAAGTAGTTTAGAGAAAGAAGAACAGTGAGAACCCGCCGTATTAATTATATTAAATAAAAAGAGAGTTAAGGGAGCAAGTTCTCCATATTTTTTAGAAGTTTATTCCATTGTTTTAAGGACGATGATCCTCACATCATTGGTACTAATTGCTCAGTAGGTTGAACCCTGTGCAAAAATCCTACGGCGTATCTCTTATATACTGTCAATTTTATAACACACATATTGTGCGTTATGTTGAGAAGGCAAAAGTCTTCTCCAAACTTGATTGTTTAAACGCGTTTAAATAGATCTGGATCAAGAAGGGCCAGGATTGGCTAAAAATATTCCATGCCAGAAAAAGAATTTTCTATTTTTGTGTTATGCCCTTTGGGCTTAAAAATCACCTGAAATCTTTCAACGTCGTATTGATGTGGATTTGGGGGATCTTCTGGGGGAATGTGCGGTTGCCTACATGAATGATATTATGGTGTTTTCCCTGATCATGAGTCTCATGCAGTACATCTTTGGCAATTGGTGGAGAGGCTAAGGGCAACTAACATTACGATGAAAAGCAGTAAGAGTGAATTCTTCTAGTCCCAGGTCACCTTCCTGGGCAACGTCATGTTTGACCAAGTCCAGATGATAACTCCAGACAAAGAGAAAGCGGTTCATGAGTAGCCTACCTTAACTTTGGTCAAGTAATTGAGGAGTTTTTGGGGACGTGTACGTTCCTTAAGAAATTCACACCAAATCTTTCTGAAGTTGCAGCGACTTTGTATAAGGCAAGTTGGGTAAAAGTGCTCCAGTGGTCCCCCATTTTAGAGGATGCTTTCCAAGTAGTGAAGTGCACCCTGTTATCCACGTTTTTCCTTCACCAGGTAGATCCAGAAAATATTTCATTGCGGCTACTGATGCCTCCAACTTCACACTAGCAGCTGCCTTATTACAAGTAGGCGAAGATGGAATAGAGCATCAGTGGGATACTTTTCAAGGAAAATGGTTCTACTAAAAGCTAAACTACGCCGTATATGACAAATAGTTATTGGCAGTGGTTGAGGAGCTTACCTGTTGGCATTATTACTTACATGGCTCATTCAACCATTCCACGTTCATACAGACCTTTGTACCTTGTTGTACTTCTGTGCACCTCATGTCTTAACTTTACGGCAATCCTGCTGGCATGAGACTCTGTCCAATTGGTTTTTCTTATAAATTTACAAAGGGCAAGGATAGAGTTTTTGCAGATGCTTTGAGTGGAAAACCTACACTATCTCTTAGCCTAAAGAGGTAGAGATACACAACACTCACTTGGTGATTCCACCGAGTAGAATTGTTTCATAATTTCTTCTCCCTTGGACTACGGGCCAGCGCTTGCTCATCTGGGAATTGCGGAGGAATATGGTATGTTTAGAAAGGTAGTCCTTTCACAGCCTTTGTCAGCTGAGTATACTATGGTCCTAGCCAAGAGCAAGTTAAGTCAGGAGGAGATTACCAGTGTTACCATATAAAAATTGAGATGGTGTGGTTCTAGGGACGCCTATGGGCTCCTGCCAGGCCACTTCTCCTGAAAATTATCTGGGACCATCATGACGGAATTTCTTTGGCCATCAAAGGAAGGCAAAGACTCTGGAGATAATCTGACGCAATCAAAATTGGAAGGGGTAGCTGCGAGGTGGCCAGGTATTGTAAGGAGTAACTGTTCTGCAACCAAATGAAGCCAAATTTCCAGCCACTAGTGGGGTTGTTGGTACTAGTTAAAAGGCTGAAGGGCCTTAGACTTATTTATTGGTGGATTTAATTGTGGAGCTTCCTGCATCTGAAGGCTAAGACGCCATCATGGTAGTGGTGGACCAGTTTACAAAGTTCGCTCACTTGATTCCCTGAAGAACCATGGTAACCACGGCTGATATGGATAGGTCTTCGTCTACCATGTGTTTTCTCTTCAATGGGTCCCCCAAGAAATAATTAACGATCGTGTGACCCAGTTTATCTCTGTATTTTGTAAAGAGTTGTGTAAGACTCTTCAGATCCGCACTGCCATTCAACTGCCTATCACCCCAATCAGATGGCAGATGGGACAAGCAAACCAGTGCTTATAACATTTCCTGCGGAGTTACACTTCTACAGATCATTCAGATTGGGCTTCTCACATTCCCATAGCCCAGGTTAGCTATAACAACACTCGACATGCGTTTATTGGTTGTTCCCCTTTTTTCGCCAACCATGGGTTTATCCCACCTTTAACATGGAGCACTGTTGTGAATCCAAAGTCAAAGTGCAGGTGGATATGACTAAGGTTATCAAATAAGTTCACCAGGGGGTTTCCATGAATTTGGAGGTGAAAATGCAAGTTTATAAGGAGAAGCTGATGGAAAGAAATGGGTAGGTCTTGAGTACAAGGAAAGGGATCTTTAATTCTTGATGCTCAAAAAATCCTTATCAAGCAGCTATGTAAAAAGTTGGGACCAAAGAGGATTGGGCCTTGCTGTGTTGTCAGAAAGGTGGGCCAAGCCTCATACCAGTTGGATCTCTCCCCTAGTTCTGGATCTTTACAGTTTTTTTATGAAAGCAAGCTTACATTGTTGAGGGCCCCCACAAGAGACCCCAGAGGCTTATCTCATGGATGGGGTTCCAGAGTGGGAAGCGGAGTAGATCATAGCCTCACGAAGAGTCAAAAGAAGGCTTAAGTACCTAATATCCTTGAAGAGATTTGACACAGCAGAAAATAATTGGGTATGAGCGCGTGACTGCGCCCATGCCCAAAATCTAAAAAAAGTTTTTGACAAGCGTTATATGGGAGGCTGTGAGACCCAAATTACAGCAAACCATCGCCGCTATTAAGTTTACCCCAGCCCACAAGAAAATTTTTCCTGGAAAAGCCTCTGGAGGGGGTGGAGCCCCAAAAAGAATGAGAGGGTAATGTCATGGCTTAATGACATGATTGAAAGAACCAACTATAAGGATAATGCTGGTCGTCAGGAGGCCACAATTGTCAAATTGCAAGGCCTTCCTGACCCCAAACATACCCTGGGCCAACGCTGGGTGCAGGTGAGATATGCCCAGGTTAGTCCTGTGGATGTGCGTGATGCTCAGCTTTGCATTACAGCAAGTGCGTTAAAATGAACCAGCTATATCACTAATTACAACAGTTCAATTTTTGATTGGTTTTTGGGTTTTCAAAAGCTGTTCAAATTTTGATATTGCTAAATTGGGTCAGCCTTAACTGCAATCAATAACTCGAGTTTGGTCAATCTTAAACTACAGTACCCTGGCCAATGGTAGTGTGCGCCTATTGCTTGCTTTGGATTAGCACCGCTCCATCAGAATGACGATTCTACCCCTATTGTTGAGTATGTTTCCTCAATACTAACCTTCCTAGTTGGTCGACTTTCCTAATAAAATCACCTATTAGCTTTATGCTTTTAATATGGTTCCTTGGGCGAACCTGTGTGCGGACCTCCTTGAAATTTTATTAACAGCGTTGGTCAGTTTATTTAAACAAATTATCACCCATATTTTGTGCACTGCTGGGCCTCCCTGGCCCTCAGATCAAAGCACCTAAGCATTCCTGCACAGATCTCCACTTGGATATGGGCTCCCTTTTGGGGTCCAACCAAGTTTTTTATTTTCTATCTACTACTATATACTGCGTTGTTCAACCTTGTACTGGGTAACTTTTGCTCTGGAATCCTCCACGATGCCCTGTTTACCATATTGCTAATGACTAGTCCCTGAAAAAGTGGGTGTGCATCCTGCACCGCCTCTCTGGGAACGGGAGAGTTACAGGCACTTTCCTTACATCATGAAAAAATCATGTAACCTCTCAGCTTCACTATAATTTAAGTAAAGAACAGGCAGCTGTCAACCCATCTACATTAATATGCAAGTTCCAGACTGATTCTCAATGGTCATATTCTAATTCTGGATCTTCAGAGTCCAGCGAGTCAGCCAATCAGTGTGGTCATTTGTATTCTGCAACCACTTTAGGGAGGCGTGGTCAGTAATCACTTTAATGAAGTCCCATACAAGAAAGGGCGGTAGCATTTAACAGCGAGCAAGACAGCAAGGCACTCCTTCTCACTGACGCTTTACTTAATTTTAGTTTTGAAAGATTTTGGCTGAATCAGGACACGAGATTATTGACCCCATGTAGTTCAATTGAACCAAGATGGCTCAAACGGTGTAATTGGAGGCATCCGTGAAAGGCATTAAGGTCTTGCCATAGTCAGAGTGGAGGAGAATTGACCTTGGTTGCAGAAACTTCTTCATGGTCTCAAACGCAGACTTTGGTTAAGCACTCCAATAGTTTGGATTGTTAATAATTAAGGGATGTATGAGGGGCTCACTGAGCTGGGAGAATTTTAGGAATATGATGGTAATACCCCATTATGCCCAAAAATACCTGAATATCTCGATAATTTTGGGGCAGGTATTAGTGAATATCACTCCAATCTAATCTTCGTGAATTGAATCACATATTTTTAGATAGCGTGCACAAGGAAATCCAATCTCTTCTATAAGAAAGTAAACTTGGAGGGATTCAGTTTGATATTAGATGCCCGCAAGCGTTTAAACACTTCCTTTAGATTCGTGAGGTGCTCATTGAAAATCTTAGATAAGATGGTGATGTCACTGAGATAGAAAATAACACAACTCAGCCTAAGCTCCTGGAGAATGTGATCCATCGCCCGCTGAAAAGTTGCAGGGGCATTGCTCAACAACTGAGGTAGTCAAGTGTGTTGAAACAGGCCCTCGCTGCAGATAAGGGAACACTTTTATCTGATCCTGCGGAGAAAGATCCATCTGCCATTTTGACTATCCAAGTCTTGGAAGAAAAGAATATGGACCCTGAGAGTTGGGATATAGCGTCATCAATGCGGCTGATAGGGTAGTTATACTTCTCTGTGAGGTTGGACAATTTTTTGTAGTCCATCACTACCCATGTCCTCCATTTTTATTCTTTATTAATAGGAGAGGGGATGACCAAGTGCTTTGGACGGGCACTAGAAACCTAGCGCCCAGCAGCTGTTTGAGCTCCTTCCACATCTATAGCTCCTCAAATTATGATTTTCAGTAGGGTTTGGAGCAGATGAGTTGAGTATCCATGGCGTCAATAGTATAAGCCCAACCCTTCATGTGCCCATAGTTAGTGTCAGATTTAAGATAAAATGTTACTATAGGCCTTGAGCAGGAGGTGGACTTTGTCAAGCTCAGCTGAGTTAGTTCATCGGAGATATGAATGGTAGGTGGAGTAAATAAAGACTGGTCAGCAGGTAAGCCCATATCTGCCATAGACTCAATACAGTGAACTTACTTGTTTCCTCAAGGAGGAATCAACAGGCCTCTTTCAATCCCCTGATGCTTTTTATGAACATGCCTTTCTTGGTAATATTCCCCAGCAGGAGGTTCATAGGCTGTTGATAATATGGGTCTATTATGCCTGGAAATACTCCTGACTTCAAATGAATAACTCCATTAATGCTGATTAAGTGCAGTTGGCGGTTGTGTGGGATTTGTAAGGTAATCTTAGTGGAAACTACCCTTTGTTTACCCGCCTTATTACTACCTCTTTGGATGCATAGAAAAAGATACCCTCTATGGCGTCCACTGATTAAGGCAACGCTTTTTTATTTCGTCATGCCATATTATAGTGCAGGGATAAGGCAGGGGTGGGGTACTCAACTGTGCAGGCGTATTCCTTTTTATTAAGCTTGTTATTGTTCAGAATCAAGGGAACCTCATAGTTAAGCAGGGAGAGATAGCCCTGCTTCAATTTAACAGTTTTTTTCATACTTGAGCATAGACTATTTGCCAATGAGTAGATTATAGGTATTGTTTGACAAGACCACCGCTGGACTGACAAGATGAGCTTCCCAAAACAGTTGGTCAGAGAAGAGTACGCCCAAATGGCGTGGGAGTTGTTTGGGCCTGAGGTTCCAAATTTTTGATTGTAGTCGAGGTCAGGGACAGCTTAATTTTCTTTAATGAGTTTGGTTGATATAAACGTCCACCTGGGACCCGCCGCTGAGGATAGCCATAACCTGCACTCCATTGACGAGCTCTCCTCTTTGGCTAAAGTATCACCCAAGTTGGGGGAAAGAGTGAGGACCTCCTTTAGACGGAGAGTAGAGGAAATTCTTTTGGCAGTTTCAGAATATTTATCTCTAATAGACTTCAGGAGTATGAACAAACTGGTCAGATTGGATCAGTGTGGCAATAAACTGGTCAGCGTCACTGACTGTGTCAATGACCTCAAAACTCCCAACACTTGATGGAGAAAAGTACTGTGGGCATCAAGCCATATCCACTCTCTCAGGGTTCAACCTTTTGGGTACCTCCACTTCACCTGGGGCTCCTAAGACATAGTGACTGACATCTTCACAATCTTCAGATTCTTCATTAGAGGGTTTTCAATGCACGTCATTGAGTCCATCAGTTGTGAGGTAATCTAAGGGCTTCTATGTTGCAGGAGAGGCTCAGGGCGTTCATATAACCTGTAACTTTTGGAGGAGATGCTGTAATTGTTATGGCTCTACATTCAGCCTTTGACTTAAGGGGTTTGGGCTGCCCCATGGCTATAGGTATTGGACTAGAGATGGTCAGAGGAAAGGCCGAAGGGGATAGAGAAAACGTTTTGGAGGGACGTGACAATTGATCCACTTTATAAGAATGCACTGAAAAAAAGAGGTGAGCAAGACCAAGTAAAACTGCCTTCAACGGACTTTTTTGAACTGATGCATGAGGGGAGCGCGGACCCATCACTTCCAGTATCCTCTGGTTATCCCCACATGGTGGAGGATAAACTTGATGTGGCATATCCGTGGTAGCAGGCTTCCAAAGTGAGATAGTCTTAGATGAGGCTAGAGGGGTTGGAGTAGATTATCGCCTTATAGCTCCTTGCATAGGGTCAGGTTCAAAAATGTCAGCCGGCTCTAGCAGAGCCTTTTTAAATCCCATACATTTAGGAAGGTGCGTTTAACAGCAGAGATATTCATTGCTAAAGAGGGATGAGACGTCAAGACAGCCAAGATAGCGGAATAGCATCATCTAGAGGTAGAATTTTGGCAAGAAACAAAGGTTGAGTTTCCCTATAGAAACGCTCAACAAAACAGGTGATCAATTCTCCCTCCTGCAGAATAAGGCACATAAAGGCCTATTTTTGCCATCATAAACTCTGCGTGGAACCAAGTTTTTCAATGAGTGATTTCTTAACCTTTGCCTAGGTGCTGAGATTGACATATAGGAAACCATTATTTTTTGAGCTACACGACTCAAGCAGGGACAGATGTACTGGGTCTTTTGATTTTCAGTTGCTCCTTCCATAGCAGATTCATAAATAAAGAGGAAGGAGGCAATACTGCCCTCACCCGGGGTGAACTTATCCCTGAAAGGGCGTTTATGAATGGAGTGCTGCTCGAGCCTTTTATTATTATTAAATATTTGAGGCAAGCTGACCGGGGGATGGACATTACCAAAATAGAGAAAGAAAGGATTGACATGAAACCTGAGCAGGGTCAACTCTGTCGTAGAAAGTTTTTTCACCTCTGGATTGGGACTCGGATTTTTCTGGTTACATCATGGGTAAGGTTTTCGTGTTATTATACCTACTAACCGCCAATAGTTTCCTTCAGCTGGCACCCCGATTGATGTGCGAAGGGTGGGAATCGAACCCGCAACCTTCAGGTTGGTAGCCGTATGCCCTACCGACTCGCCTTCCACCCCCTCTGCTCGAGCCTTTTAAGGCAAGACAACGCCCTGTCTAGCTGGTGCTCCAGAGTAGCTAGAAAAGGGTCAAATTCAGCGGGGAGGTTGTAAGGGTTAATTTCCCCACCAACTTCCATTTTTAATAAGAATTTTGTGGTTTAATATCCCTGTAGTATACACCACTTGTTGGATCAGGGGAAGCTATTTTCGCTGGTGCTTTTTACTTCCTGATATTAACAATAACCTTAGAGGAGAAGTATCACTCTCAACCGCTGGGATTAATTTTAAGTGGAACTTGATACCACTATATTAAACAATAACACTTTTATTTATACTGAAATTTGGTTTTAAATGAGTATAGTTAACAACTGGGGTCAGGAAGCAAACCCTACTAAAACGCTGCTTAGTATATAAAGCAACTTGAGGATAAAAGTGAGTTGGGCGTGAAATTCATTATAAGCTTCGAGCTTAATTAGAAATATGGGTGTTCAACCTATTGGAGCTCTCAAAAATTGTCTCGTTCTGATGGAACAGCCAATGGAGGGTTGATAGTAGGAAAGACAAAACCGTGAGGCAAAGATTGATATTCTAGCTTTCAGATGGTAGGACCTCTGGATAACTTCACTGATTCTGCCGCAGGATCAGCAAAACCCAACTACTTAAACTCGTGCTATTTTGCTGACAAGTGTGAATTAAAGTCTTACTCTAATTTGAGGGGTTCTACCAAGAATTGGCCAGAGTCTTTTGGCCAAGTTATCTTTAGTTACATCTTAAACGCTCTTCTCACAATACTGGACTTTTAATTGTTTGGCAGTCAGCAATCTGGAACTGGTATTTCCGTAGACAAAACTGGAGGTTGTAATTCTCTGAAGGTGGTGAAATTCCGCCATTGGTTTATAAAGAGTCTGTCTTCAATGGCCATGCCTTTAAACATCTAACAGGTCATTTACCTTTTGGTTGGAAGATGTCTAAGGGGAAGCGTTTCATTCTATAGAAAAATAGTCTGTTCTCCACCCCTGTATTAGCCCATTCTCTTCCAGTAGAACCTTTAATGTTTAAATGGGCTTTGTTTTTGCTTTAGGGCAATTGTATTAAAGGAAGGTGAGTATGGTTCATATAATTGGCTAAAGCCCTCTACATTAGCCCCAATCTGGTAAAAATTGGCAAAGCCAACAAAAGCAAACTTCTTAAAAGATTAAACACTGTTTATAAAACCATGACTAGCCACAAAATCATTCCAAAAAACTGCTAGAAAACCAAGATAGGTTTTTTTTGGTTTTTTGGGAAAATTTATACCAAATTCAGAGTAATAATCATGCACATATAGGGAAATACTCTGGAAGGGCGGTGAAGCAAATTTGTGACCATCAGATAGAACTTTTACAATCTTATACTTATTTTGGGTATGCCAAACAGGGGATGGACATTACCAAAACTAAAAACTAAACTAAAAACGTAACTAATTGGTTCAAACAAAACGCCCAAATGAGCGGAATGAGTGAACACTTCGAGCAAAACAACCAACCAGGTGGGCAGCGGAGACCGCTTATACCTCCATGGCGGAAGGGGAGGGGGATTGGGGGGCTCATCTTTGGCAGCAGCTTCTTTCTTCCATAGTAGAGTGCATGTCAAGGCAGACAGTAAGGGCGTTGGGGCATCTGCGGCATGTGATTCAATATTGCTAATTATCAGTATTTCATGGAAATTGCCAGCTAGGTAAATGGCACTGATATATTTGGTTAAAGCTTTTTCAGCTTTAATGCGTGCATCTGGGAGTTAAACAAACGTGGCAGTGTTGGTTTGGGTAATTTTTGCTTTTGGGTTCCATGCTATAGTTGCCATGTTCTGGATAGCATTGTTAACATTCTTATATAACTGTTTTACTGTTAGTTTAATCTTTTGAGTAAGACTATTGGGGATAACAGGAGGCGGAATTCCTCCTGTGAGCATCGCCACTAATTTGGTGACAGCTTTACAAAGGGGACGACAATCTGGTGTTGAAGCTGCTTTGACTGCAAGCTAGTGATCACTGCAAAACGATATGGCGTTTGGCTGTGGAATATATAGTTAAGGGGAGTATCTGGAGTCCCATTCTACATTAATGGACCGCTTGATTTGCAGAGATGGTTCTTCAATGAGCTTATATGATTCGTCAATTTCAGCCAATAACACCCAGGGTTTTGGTTGAATTGAATTGAGGACCCAGCGTATGGTTGAGGTTTTATTGATTCATTTGAGGAAGCATGGGATCAAACTGGGATCCAATCCAATTCTTAATTGGAGGAATCATTTGTGGCATTGGGGAAAGAAGGAGGCTGACTGGTGGCTGCAGGTGCAGCTGCAGCTTCCACTTTTGGGGGTGTGGGAGGTAGGATTGTGCCACATACCAGAACTTGTACAGGGTGGGCGGCATATTGGAGGTCAGTGGATGAGTTATCCAGTCTGTCAGAAGTGGCTAAGGAGGGGCACTTGTGTTTCAAGTAGTCCAACTCAAAACATGATGGAAAAATCGTCTGCCCGCCCTTGACGCAGGCCCAAAATGGATGGTCAGGCGCTGAGGGAATAATGGTGCAAGAGGAATCAACATGGCGATTTAATTAAATTCAGGGATGATCATGGCATATGCCCAAGGGCCAGCGAGTGGTGTGGCCCCATTTGAGACCACAAATTATAAGATGGGTGGAGCCATAGGCTGCCAAATCGTCCATAAGCTCCTGGTGGATCACTTCAGGGGGAGGTGGGTGGGCAAACCAGCAAACTGGACCACCAAAGTGGTGTCCGCTGGGAGCTGTTTCCATGTTGTGGGGAGAGGGGTGCCCTGGAATACCAGGGGCACAGTTACTGCAGTGGCAGCATCAGCTTCTCAGGTGAATCTGAGGTCAAAATACCCCTTATAGGGGTGGAAATCTATAAATATGGCAGGAGTCATCACTGCCTGTACCATTTCAATAATGGCTTGGTCGTGGTATGGGAATAGTTTCCCATATTTGACCCTTAGGCCATAGCGCATGTTGCTCTGGGGGAGCACCAGGGGGCAGCAAAGCACTGCTTGGGTATGAGCAAGGAGAGCGTCGAGGTCCTTGGGAGGAACGAATTGTCCCATGGGTTTGGAATGACTGGGTGAACCAACCTAGCACGTCTTCCTGCTGGACGGAAAATGGCAGGGGGAGTTTTGCCGCTGCCCCATGCTGGAGCAGCCAGCGGAGAATCTGAGGACATTGGAGTGAAACTACAACAGGAAATTTGGATTTGTTTTATTAATTTGTGTAATTTAGCTCAAAAAGTTACGCCAAGTGGAAAGAGAGTTAATTTTTACAATCTGATTAGCTATCTTCTTAGCAATTGGTTGGCCAAACATTGAAAATTTAGAGTGATGAATTACTGATTTTCCAAAAAGATAAAATGATTTGACAAAATCCACATATTGAAAATGCTATGATTTGTTAAAACCAGATTGTTCCAATTTAGAGCATGAAGTATTTTTTCAGCTGCAAAATGACTTATAAGGAGACAAAAAACCCTGTTCATGATATGGATCTCCTTACTATCGTTGCCGCTCTTAATGGTTTTTAGCACCATTTGCTTCACGCCTGATATCTTTTCATCATAAGGACAGATCATTGCGCTAAGGAGCTATACAAGAAACTTTCTAAGAAAATGCTAAGCCCGCTATATCATGAAAATGGTAGAAGAAGTTTAGACCAACCTGTCATTCAGGGTGCGTGAGCACCCAAAAAAGCAAACCAGAATGCCAGTGGCATTGCCGCTCATGCAACGTTTTATGGATATGCGAATTGAGTAACAATGACTCATTGATGTAGAATGAGCATAAAAAGGAACCTGATAATAAACCAAATAGAAACAACCCCGGACTCTGAGGGTCTTGCTGCAGGGGATTGTACTACTGGGTTTACTACTTTGGGGTTGCTGGTGGGAGGGTTTATCACTAATGTAGAGACAAGCGTGAGAAGCCTTGTTTGAAAAATTTTTATAAGGCCATAGAATTCCCATATCTTGATAGCGGATAGCTTCAATAATGGAATTAAATTCCAAGAAGTTTCTTGCGCATTGGTTCCAGTTGACTAAGGTGGGAGTGATTGTAATCAATAAAACTGGTAATGCCCATCTGCTGTAAGGACTGATAGGCCACCAGGTTAGTGCCATTCAGGACTTTAGCCAGAAGCCTTCAAGTAAAGATAAAAATTCGGGTAATAGTGGGAATTTATTGGAAAGAAAAATAATAAGAATTGAGCCAACATTCTCTCAGTGCGATGCAGCTAATTAAATAGTGTTCAATTTGGTAGTGGGTCCAAGAAGGGATCAGGGCCCTCAAATTTGACCTAAACTGGCAATTTTTTTGGGGGGGAGGGGAATATAATCAATTAGAATTGACATCGAAGGATTTTGTGGCAGGCTGAGTCACTATCAGTTCAGCTGCAAATGCCTAGACTAAGGCTTGACTGCATTTTCGTCAGTTGGCACAATGGCATCTGGCCCAACGAGTAACATGAAATTCTCAGGGCCACCCCACATAGGGGTGGTCCCAATTGATCGGAAACGTTTTTGGGATGCCCAACCCACCCATGCCTGGTCACTGGGGCGTTTGTTCAACCAAATGAGTTAAGTTGGCCACAACTCCTGATTAATTAGATATGAGTTTCAAATTATATATAATAGTCCTCAAAGGTACCATCTGCTCATTGGGGATAGTCCCCACCAATTTTGAGGGGTGTTTAGCATTACCAATCATACTGCTAGCTGAGTCAAAACTGTAAGCGATTCTGGCTAATAATTTGATACTTTTCCCTTTTTGACTATTAGCTTTCCAATCGTTGGGCTTTATCCCCATTAGTTTTGTACCTTTCATATTTGATTTGGTAATCTTGGCGCAGATTTTCTCAATTTGGTGGACAAGTTTGGCAGAAGTGAGCGCGGGTAGCTGGGGAAGGTATCTTTAGAGGGAGTACTGTTACCATGCACTTGTCTACCATGTAGGCAAGGTCACCCTGGGTGATGAGAGGTACAGCTGCCCTCTTCAGACCCTTTTTATTCAGGAATGGGAAAATCGCCCAATCCATGCAAAGGGGACGTTCCCCTGGACTAAAATTACTCTTCTCTTTATCCAAAGGAGGGGCGCCGCCACCAGGAAACTGCGTGAGGGCTACATTTTTGTGAGCCTTGGGCAACTTGATCACCATTAAAGTTGCAAATATTTTTGGGATGGGATGGGGAGCATCGGGATGAAACTCATGATACGCCTCAACCAGTTCCATGCAGTTAGCACAATCACAGGCCTTAACCCAACTGTTCTTGTAGGCCAGATAGCCCTTCAAGGTGACAGGATACTGAACTGACCTTAGAGACTTGAGACTATAATATGTTTTCCACCTCAGCCTCCTCTGCATCCTCAATTACAATTGGCTCTGGATCCACAGGAACAGTTCTCTTAAATGGGGACAACTGAGACACGTGGAAGATGGGGTGCTGTTTCAAATGAGCTGGGAGCTTTAACCGGAAAGCACCATTGCTGAAGTCATCCTCAACGAAGTGGGGACCCAAATGCTTGCTTGCAAAGTTCCAGGAGGGTACCTGCATCTGCAAATGGCGCTTATCAAGCATAACGTATGAACCCACCACTATGTTGTGGCCAGGAAGCCATTTTCGATCCACAAACCACTTATAATCATTGATAGCTTTAGTGAGATGCTTCTGCACTAAGGACTGAGTAGATCAAATGTGATCAGCATGATCTGCTGCATCTGGACCTCAAGGCGCAAGCAGGGACTGACCAGAAAATGAGGGATTATACCCTAACGTCGCTTCATAAGGAGAAACCCCCATAGAAACTTGAATTCCGTTGTTTTAGGAAAATTAAGTGAGGGGAAGGTCATTAGCCCAAGTATCCAGTGCGGCTGCAGCATATAAGCGCAGATACTGTTCTAGAATTGGTTAACTTGCTCGGTTTGTCCATTAGACTGGGGATGATACAATGTGGAATGGCAGGGGGGAATTTTTAAAATGGATAAGACTTCATTCCAGAACCACGCTGTGAACTGTGAGCCACGGTCACTGATGATCTTCTATGGAAGACCAAGCATAGAAGACACATGGTGAATAAAGAGACGAGCTGTTTCTTCTAACATAATTGCAGAAGCATATGGAATAAATAGAGAAAATTTGGTAAAATGTTTGACCACCATCATCACCGCCATAAACCCATTAGAACAGGGAAAATTGACAATAAAATCCACAGACACCAATGTCCATGGACCCTCCGCTGTTGTAAAGAGTGTAGGAGGCCATTTCTTCCTGAACGAGATGACTTGGCATGTGCACAGGTAACACAATCAGCAATCCAGGCTAGGACTTCTTTTGTTAATCCCACCCAATTATAATTACGCTTAATCAAATTAATACACTTCTTATTGCCCAGATGGCCGATTGTAGGAGGATCATGATGTGCTCAAAACACCTCGGCTCTAAACTAG
Source organism: Massospora cicadina (assembly GCA_022478985.1). Lineage (NCBI taxonomy): Eukaryota > Fungi > Entomophthoromycota > Entomophthoromycetes > Entomophthorales > Entomophthoraceae > Massospora > Massospora cicadina. Next base: position 165,358 of record JAKSZP010015833.1, on the reverse strand, counting down.
AGAAGGAACCTAAACCCATAACCAAAAATAGCTGAGACCCTCCACCAAGGAATATAGGGAATGTTTCTGCGTTTGAAGGGACAATTGATCAAATAACTCCACTCCTTTGGGGCAGGTCATTTAAGCTGCTAAAACCAGTGAATTGAGAGGAGTGTCAGGAGCAAAGTCGACTGAAAAGACAACAGAAGTAACAATAGACAAGATTTGAGTGGATGGAATCACAGTAACAAGGTCCACTTCATCTGAGTCTGAGGGACAGTGGGTTGGGTTGCAGCTAAGAAAATTGGGGAGCACGTTTAGCACGCCTTTCACAAATTCATATTTAAAATTGAAACTGTACAAATCCTGTAGGTATTAGCTTGCTGATGTACCAATTTCTGTGGTTTACGGAATTACAAAAGAGCTTGATGATCCATACGCACAGTTAACTCATGCTGGGAACCCTGTAACAGATACCGCCAATGAGTCAAAGCCCATGCTACGGCTGCCAACTCCTTATCATAGATGGCCCTTGATTGCTCAATAGAGGAAAAATTCCAGGAAAAGTAGGTGACTGAATGTTCTAAGCCATTATACTCCTGAAGAAGAACTGCACCCACTGCCTCTGATGAAGCATCACAAGCGATAATATATGGTTTGGAGGGGTCCACATGTTTTAGGATGGGGGAAAATAAGAACACCTCTTTAATTGACTCAAACACCTGCTGGCACTTGGTTGTCCAATGAAAAGGCACATCCTTACCCGTGAAAGGGTGAAGCAGAGCGGCTAACTGGGAAAGGGCCAGGAATAAATTTCTTCAGGAAAATAATGGTGCCTAAGAAACTTCATAATTGTTTTTGGGTTGTTGGAGTTGGCCTTTTTGGATGGCATTTAACTTTTTGGGGAATTGCATAAACGTCATTGAGGACAAGGTTCCCAAGAAAGATAACTTCCTCTTTAAAAAACTCGCATTTTAAAGGCTTAACAAATAGCCCTGCCTTATGCAAAGTGGCCACTACCGCTTCCAAGTCTTTTTCATGTTGTTCAGGAATTGGGGAGTAAACCAAGATGTCGTCAATATATGCGACTGTGTAAGTGAATTGGAGGTCACCCAGCACACTATCAATCATTTTTTTGGAATGCAGCCGGCACAATCCTCAACCTTAAGGGCATTACAAATAATTGCAAAAACCTCATTTTGTTTGGCTTTTGGTAAGCCATTCTTGCCCTTCCATAACCTGTATATGGTTGAAGGCATTAATGAGATCAAGCTCGGAGAACACATGAGACTTAGCAATCGCTTGACTGATAGTTTTCTCTAGGGGCAAAGGTAGGGATAGTGTACTGTAATTTTGTTTTGCTGTCCATAAACCATGCATGTACGGAGGGAACCATCAGCCTTCTTGGCAAAAATGATGGGAGAAACAACGGGTGATGTCTCTTTAAATAACTCCTCTTTTTCAGCATCTCGTCTAACCAGATGTTGAGTGCCACCTCCTCCACTGTGTGTGAATAAAAGGGCCAGTTGATATTCACCAATTGTACTGCTATTCAGAATCCCAAGTCAAACTTAGTGAGAAAGGGAAGATGGTCCGCCTTCTTGAAATGAAGATACTTTTATAGCGCATTAATTTTTCAGGGAAATTAGATGGAAGGCCCGCAGGGGAAACGAGAGAAGTGATGGAGCTGTGAGCTTAAGTTTTCTTAAGGGTATTGACTAAAGGAAATTTCTCCCTCCATTCAATCATTAACAAATGACACCATTTTTGACTCCAGGTGAATTCAAACAAGTTGTTGGCGCCACCATCCAACCCCCAAGATTACAGAAAACACCAAGTTTGGCATTGCTGAAAACCAATCTAAAAGCTAAACTGATGTACCAAGGAAGGTACTGGCCGTCAGACTAGATATTAGGTCTGTGAGGTTGATGAAGCAACCATCACCAAAGGGCCTACGTCCAGATCAAGATCCAATTGTTGGGCTAGCTCAACGCTCACAAAATGATCTGCAGCTCCAGTATCCACCAAATCCTCAAAGGAGACGTGGTCAGACCTGACATTAATCTTCACAGGTAACTAAAAGTAGGCGAAGTTTTGTTTATTGGTAGAATTGGTCACCTCCGCTGAAACTGAGAAAGATGGCTAGTAAATCAGGGGTAGGTCAGGAAACTTTTTGGGAGCAAATTTGGAAAGAGTAAGGGCTTGGGAACCAGCTACTTCAATCGGACTTTTACTGATTAATTGATAGGTGAACCAGGATAGTTCGACTCAGGAACAGGGGTATTGACAGATTCTTTGGCCAGGACCAATACTGGTTAATGGTAGGGACTGAATCTGAGTTGTAATTGGGTAGTCCGATTATACTATTTTCCCCTTGAAAGTGGAGAGCATGGCGAGGGGAGGCGTTGATGGTGGTCATAGCTTTACATATTTGATCCACTGTCCCCATAGGGGTGGACTAAACTTCGTGATGGGCGGAGGCAGAATACAGCATTTATCTAAAGATTCCTTGGAGCATATCATTAGAAAACTCAAGCACAAGGGCCTGTTTATGGAAGTTTGTGATTAAAGAAGCCAATCTAGAAGCTTCGGTCATGGAAGAAAGTAAAAGGAATAGATGGTCTGCATATGACACATGGGGTTTTAAAGCCGCCAATACTTCTGCAACTAGCGAGGAAGAATCTACCGCTTGTGAAGTAGAACGCAGAAGTCTTTATACCCACCGATGGGCATCTCCTTCTACTGCATCCAAAAGGGCGACTCCTTGTTGGGCATTGGATAGAACAGCAGCATAATAAAGGGCAATAGCAGAATGCATTTGCACCTCAGCAAGGGCGTCAAGAACTTTATTAACAATGTCTCAGGAGGGAACACTTGGATTCCCTTCTTTAACATTGAGTGAGGAAAGAGTAGTTATCAATGGGGCTCTGCTGCCCTGAAGGAGTATCTCCAAGGTATTGTGAACACTACCCACAAAATAAGTGAATGATAAACAATCAAAAAGAAAGCAAACTACTGACTTCACGTTCATTTGGTAAAGGGTAATCACTGCGGCTCCCAACTCAAAGAGAAGGGTGGATATGGCAGGAAACTATGGTTGGGCGATTATGTCATGAAAACGGCAGAAGAAGTTTAGACCAACTTGCCAGTTGGAGTGCATGAGCACCCAAAAAGCAAGCCAGAATGCCAGTGGCATTGCTGCTTATACAACATTGTATGGAGCTGCAAATTGGGTAACAATGACTCGCTGATGTAGAACGAGCATAAAAAGGAACCCAATAATGAACCAAATAGAAACAATCCCAGACTCTGAGGGTATTGATGCAGGGTATTGTACTACTGGGTTTACTATTTTGGGGGTTGCTGGTGGGAGGGCTCATCACTAATGTAGAGACAAGGGGGAGGACTCTTGCTTGAAAATGAGATATATAAGGCCACAGAATTCCAATAACTTGATAGCGGATAGCTTCAATAATAGGTTAAATTCCCAGAAGATTCTTGCGCATTGGATCCAGTTGACTATAGTGGGAGTGATTGTAATCATCAAACTGGTATGCCCATCAGGTGTAGGGACCAACAGGCAACCAGGTTAGAGCCATTTGGGACTTTAGCCAGAAGCCTTCAAGTAAAAAAGAAAATTTGGGTACTAGTGGGAATTTATTGAAAAAGAAAATAAAGAGACTTGACCAACCAGTTCCTCAGTGCAACGCAGCTGAATAAATAGTGTTTAATTTGGTAGTGGGTCCAAGCAGGGATTGGGGTCCTCAAATTCAACCTAAACTGGAGATTTCTGGGGGAGAGGGAAAATAATTTTAATTAGAACCAACATTTAAGAATTCAGCAGCAGGCCAAGTCGCTATCAGTTCAGCCATGAATGCCTGGACTAAGGCTCAACTGCATTTTTGTTAGTTGGCATGATGGCGTCTGGCTTGGAAAGCAACGGGAATTCCCCAGGGCCACCCCACATAGGGGCGGTCTCAATTGGTTGAAAACGGATTTAGGATGACCAACCCGCCCATGCCCAGTCGTTGGGGAGTTTGTTCAACCAAATGTGTTACATCAGCCACAACTCTCAATTCATTAGAAGGGTTTTGAAATATCTATGATAGTCCTCAAAGGTACCATCTACTCATTGGGGATCATCCCTGATGATTTCAAGGGGTGTTTGGCATCAGCTATCATACTGCTAGCTGAGTCAAAACTGCCAGTGTTTCCGGCATATAAATTTGATACTTGTCCCTTCTTGACTATTAGCTTTACAATTTTCAGGATTTATCCCCATTGGTCCAGACCTTTCAACTTTGATTTAGTAATCTTGGCATAGATTTCCTCAATTTGGCGGACAAGTTTGGTAGAAGTGAGTGTGTGTACCATGGGAGGAATCTTTAGAGGGAGTGCTGTTACCCAGCACTTGTCTACCGTGTGGGCGAGGTCACCCTGGGTGACAAGGGGTACAGCTGCCCTCTTTGGACCCATCTTATTAGAAAAGGGAAAATCGCCTAATCCACGCTAAGGGGACATTCCCCTGGTCTTACACGCTGGAATCAGGAACTTATACAATACATTTTTACAATTGAGCACAACCTTGGAACACTCATCTTGATCTTATATCTTGTCATTCACAACTCCTTCATAACCATTTCAACCAAAATGGATGAGTAAAATACTGTGACCATTCTTCATCAATCATTTTAGCAACTAAGGGCTTCCACTACAGATTCATAAAGAGGGTGCAGAAGTCCAAAGGTCGTTCTAATCTTAGGAAGGTTTTAAGAGAGGTACAAGTAAAAGTTTCTAACAAAGAGGTGCGCAAGAGCTATAAAAATAGCAAGATATTTCAGCAGCAGGAAAAGGTCTAGGTGCCTTTTACATAAATGCAAAAAGATATCCTTAGGGCTTATCATCATCCATTATTTGAACATCCTGGTGTAGAAAAGACCATGAGCTTGATCAAATGAGACTAATACTGACCTAGAATAAAGGGTATGTTTGTAAATACATCTCTGAAAGCTTGATGTGTGCTAAAAACCTTCGCGTTCCAAACCTCAGGCTAGTTAATGTAGCTTCAAACCCTCTCTGAGACCTGACCTTCTATCACCATGGATTTCATCACATATTTGTCATTATCAAATGGGTTTAGTGAAATTATGTTAGTAGTATATTGTCTCACTAATTATGCGAAATTCTCTCAATTTACTTGTGCATCACCTTATAATAAACAGCTGTGATGTTTATCAAGGCGAATTTCTCAAGAAACGGCCTACCTGCTGAAATTGTATCTTTTTGGGGCCCCCAAAATATCTAATTTTCTGGAGTCAACTTCGACTCAACATGGGTATCAAGTCTTATCACTCCTCTGCCCACAATCCTCACTCAGAATGCCATACAGGAAGGGTCAAACAGTTTCTAGAGAAATATCTTTGCTTCTTCATCTTTTCTCATCAGGATACCTGGATCACATAGCTCCCTCTGTTCCAGTCCACCTATAATAAATACACTTACTTTTCCATGGGTATGTCACATATTTGCTAGCCATGGTCAACATCCCCAAATTTTTTATAAATCTTATGAATTGGTACTAGATGCAGATGACCTAGTGTTGCACTCGGCAGCTTCATATATTAATGAAGGGTTTGGCCAAATTTGAACATATCCGTTGTTTAAAGACATGAAGCTCAATATGCGCCAAAAATGATTCAGCAGAAAACATACGACTTTTGGAAAACTAACTTAATCAAATTTTGTCCTAAAATCTTAACAGACTAAAAATATAAACTATCAGATAAAACTAAACCAGGTGCCTTACTAAGAAGGATTGGGTGCATATATAGGTGACAAGTGGCAATTATTTTCCCACTTGTCAAACATCATAGGTATTGGTTGATAAAAAGTAATTATTTAGTGATAAAGTAACTTATGATATTCATTAAGCTACTAGGTCAGATCTTCCTTTATACCAAAAGTTGTGTAATTGTGACCAAAAGTTTTGGTCACATAAAAAATTTTTTAAATTAAAACTACAAACTTTCTGAAAGTCTACCCATAAACCTAACTATGATCAATAAATTAAATTAGAAGCTAAGTCTGAACTCCACTTTATTGAAGTCTATAAATCATCAATGTTAGCTAATTAATTGGTCAAAATTTATAACTAAATGAAACGCTAATTTAAGAACATATTAAAGGAAACATAACCCATTTAAAATAGCATCACATCGCTCAACATAACCAGAATAATTACTTCCAACATGTCTGTTATTGATGCAAGCTCCTCCTCAAGGAAACAATCTAGTATTCTCAGTGCCTTTACGAATCAGTTCATCATCTACAATATGGAAGAGAAGTCATTTGTATATCCTCTTCCTCCAAAAGTCTCAAAAAAACTTTGGCAGCACCCATTGGAAAAATTATTAATGTTAAATATCTTAAAGTAACTGTTGGCATACATCGCCAAAATAAGGGGCATTAATTATAGCTGAAATTTTCACACTTTGATATTGATAATAAAAATATATAATAATTTCCCTTTTTTGATAATTATCTACATGCTTTAAAAAGCTTAATTATCATATTTTATACACCTTGTGTGAGGTACTAATCAATCCCAACTAACACTAACATAATATGACTAACTCTCTTTCTGCTCAGCGTAACTTTATAAGAAATTTACACAGTTAATAAGAAGTAAATCCTAATCACCTGCTGTAGTTTCTCTCTGATGTCATTGGATTACCCGCCAACTGCCCCAGTTTGGGGCAGTGGCGAAACTCCCCCACCATTTTCCATCTGGCAGGAAAAAGCACTCGGACTGGTTCACCCAGTCATTCCAAACCCCTGGGACAACTCATTCCTTCCAAGGATCTTGACGCCCACCTCACTTGAATCCAAGCAGTACCCCGCTGCCCCCTGGTGCTCCCCTGGAGCAACATGCGTTTTGGCCTTCAGGTCGACTATGGAAAACTTTTCCCCTACCAAAACCAAGCCATTATCAAAATGGCTCAGGGGGCGATGTGTCCCGCCATTTTATTGACTTCCGCCCTATAAGGAGTACTTTGATCTTGGCTTCACATGTGAAGCCAATACTGCCATAGAGGCAGCTGTGCCCTTGGTTTTCCAGGGTATGCTTCTCCCCACAACTCAGACCTGGCTCCCAGCAGATACCGCTTTGGTATTCCAGTTCACTGGTTTGCCCACCCACCTTCCCCTAAAGAGCTCCACCAGGAGCTGATGGAAGGTTTGGAAGCCTAGGACTCCAAACCCATCCTGCAATTTGTGGTCCCAAATGGGTCCACACGCCTGGATGGGCCTCAGGCATATGCCATGATCAGCCCTGACTCAAGTAAAATTGCCATGTCAATCCCCCTGCGCCATTATTTTCTCCGCCCACAATCATCCGTTCTGGGACCATTTGAGGGCTGATGGACAATATGTCCAATATGTTTTGAGTTGGACCACTTGAAACGCAAATGCCCATCCCTAGCCACTTCTGACAGCGCTGTTTTCTCATCTGCTGGCATCCATTCCGCTGCCCATCCTGTGCCACCTTTGGTATGGGGAGCAATACTAACTCCCCCTCCCCCAAAGCCTGTTGCTGCAGATGCACCTGAAGCCACCAATCAGCCTCCTCCTCACCCCAGTGCCACAGATGCTCCATCCAATAATACACAAGATTGAACCCCAGTTCAATACCATGAATCCTCCAAAAAACCAATCAAACCACAGGAATATGCTGACTCCCCAATTCAAGTCAACCAAAATCCTTGGACTTATTAACTAAAATTGACAAATATGGGACTAAAATTGAGAACCACAATATGCAAATTGAGCAGTTTGTGTACATTGACAATAGCGAGGAACTACCCCCTCACTTATATGCCCCCAACAAAATGCCAAAACGTTCTGTGGCAACCACAAGCTGGCTGTTGAAGCAATGACTAAGCCAGATTGTCTCCCTTTCTGCAAAGCTGCCACCAAATCAGTGGAAATCTTCACAGGAGAAATCTCTCCTCATGGTATTCCCTTCAAAGTTAATAAGATACAAATAGATATACTGATCAAAGCCCGCAAAGAAGCCAATGATGCCATTAAGCACATGGCAGAGGTAGTACAGAATCACAATTCAAAAAATAACCCAAACCAATATCGCCACGTTCAAAAAACTACCTGACGAACACATGAAAGCTGAACTAGCCTTGACAAGCTACATTGGAACCCTTATATATAACAGATGTCTTAATACCACATCAATCTTCAGAAATAAAGCTCCACATCCCACTGATGCCCCAACACCCCTGCTCTATGCAGTAGCCTGTGTCATGCTTTGGGATGAAGATGTTACAAAGGATGAGCCCCCTGACCTTTCCTCCTCTTCCACCATGATAAGATAAGCAGTTCCCGCTGTCCAACCTGATTGGTTGAGTTTGCATTATTTGTGTGTTGTCCGCTCAATTTGAGCGGTCTGTTCATTTTTTTCAGTGAAAATTTAATTTTAGGTCAAGGTTTAAGTTTCAGTAATGTCCATCTCCTAGTCGGCTTACCTTGGTTAAATAAAACATATTTATGACTAAGAATGGTACAAACCTGAAATTGTCAAACTTTACACTTTCGTTTAAAGATGTGGGATGACAATGGCAGAATTAAGTTTTAATTGGAAGGTTGGAAGGGTTTTCTATCTTATATCTTCATATGCTTTAGCGATGTTTTTCGTTTTTAATAATGTTATAGACTAAGGACGTAATCCTATAAATATTTTTGTCAAACTTTTATATACTGAAAGGGCGTCATTTTTAAACTTAATTTAATAGCAGAACATAAAATTGTTAGAAAACAAGTCCAGCGTCCCTGAAGTAGTAAAAGGATACTTATCATATGAAAATGGTACCATAAAATATAGGAAAATGTTGCTTATGATAAAAAATTTACTCAGCCGAAAGTTTTTCCAGTTACAGGCTTCTTTATTGTTTTCGCAAGAGTACCATTTATCCTTTTATCCATTCTATTTTTTTCCAGATGGTAAGGCATCATCAGTACTATATATACCCATCAACTCATTTAGGCTTGGTATTACGTGCATTGTGTGGTTGCTTTCATTATCTGTTAAATTAACATGAATGATACAATGCTAAAGTATTAACTGCTCCATAAAAAACTTGTCAGTAATGCTGGAATTTACCATGGCTAAAGCATGTTTATTACCAAATGAGTCAAGTGAATAATAGCCACAACAATTCCTTTGCTTCTTTAGTACTCAAAGTCATTGGTACTGTTGCATCAATATATTTGGTTCTAACTAAAGAAAGGCTTCTCTAGTTATTCTAATTGATTATTATTGGGCTTATTTGCCTGGAACATTGCACAACAAGCAGGAGTTTGCATTTCATTAAAAAAGAGAATTTATTAGAACTCATGTTATACATGCTCACATATATATATTCTACTGCCCTTTATGTCCTGTTAAATCTTAAAGTTTCATTGATGATTGCAGTTTAATTTGAAAACTTTAAACCATTAGGAATTTTTCACCAACAATTTTTGTTGCCCATATACAATTTTAGCGTTTCCATTACCTTATACAATGCTTGCAGATCTTTCTAGTCTTTGTCAAATTTTTAAAAAAAATCATCTGTTTGTACATATCATCTGATTTTTTTCAAAAGGACTATAACTGTTAAAATCAGGATAGACCATATGCAAATTTTTGCACTGTACCTTTTTGTTGTACAATCTTAAAACTACATGCTAGCAATATTATGGCCAACGTGATAATCACCCTTGAGGCTTTTTTAAATCATGCAGGCAACTAAGTGAAGAATGCTTTTACCACCTTGAAATGTACTCCATGGCTTTATACTCTAAACTGCTTAGAGGCGGATACTACTATGAGTAAATCACACTCTATAATATAGTTTTTTCTTCTTTTTTGCTCAAAGTTTAGCTCACATATGCTTCAGAATATTCATCACCGGTTTCATCCACCTGATTTAACATGGCACCAATTAAAAACGCACTGTTTTTATTTTTATTTAACCAAAGCAAGCCAACCAGGGGATGGGCAGTACCAATGTATGTGTAGATAGGGAGGAGTGAAACATAGAGAGGATTAGAAAGGATTGGGAACCCCAGGGTATACAGTCTACCCCTGTTGCCAGCCAGTACTGCCAGGTATGGGGGTTGGTATGCTACTCTGAAGGGGTATCCACTGTTATTGAGCAGGTGTGGAGGAAGGGGTCCATGTGGAGGAAACAGATTGGGAGCCATGACTCTATGAGCCTCTGTTGCCTCAGCTTCATGTATCCGAATAGCCAGGCTTGGAAATGTTCCAGCAAGTGCAGGTGGAATTAGCTGATTATCCCACGAATGGTTGGTACAGCTCCCTTGAAGGCATCCAAAGCTATGGTGGGATCGTCCACATTGTAATGGATACCATAAGGGAGCAGAGGGTAGGTGGTATTGGGGACTTGAGCTGGAGCGTGAGGAGGCTCCTGGAAATGGATAATTCCTGGTTATTTTGGATCCTTAGCAGGCGCCAACTTCCCGCCATATGACTCTGGATGGGAGGCATGCTTCTAGGCGGTGGTTTAGGGAGCCCTCCCTTCCACATACTGCGCAGATTGCAAGGAGGGAGTTGGTGCAATCCGCCATTCTATAGGTTCTTCTGAGGCAGCGCCAGGTGTTAGCTCTTACCCTTGGCTGGAGGAGTAGATGGTGCGTTAGCCTCCATATTGCATTCTGTGTAGCTAGGTCATAGGGGATGTCTAAAGCGTCTAGGTAGTCGATTCTAGCAAGGCTGGGGTCATAGAGAGTATGTATCTATGTGGGTGGTCCTCTGGTTTTCTTAGCATGAAGTGGTCTCTGGGTCGTCCCCTTCCTTGCTCAGTGCCAGTGATAGTGATGGTCCACCCCATGTGCCAGATGGTGCGGAGGAGGCGCTTAAAGTGAGGGGTGTTTCCATGTGGACCCGCTACATTGGGGTGGTTAGCAAGGTACATGAGTAGGCTGGATGGGCTGTGTGGGTTAGGTATTTGAGCGCCTGTGCGAAGTTGGCCCTCACTGCTCTAGACCAGTGTTGTTGTGGGAGGTCTGAGGCTAGCACTTCCTCTATCCAGGTGCCCAGTATACGATTGGCATGGTCCTCAAAGTCTACTAAGCCCATACCTCCGCTGGAGCGTGGTTCAAATAGCATTTCCACCTGTACAGGTGGTCAGGATCCAGGCCACAGCCAGCCCTGGATAAGCGCGCGGATTGAGGATATGGAAGTGGGTGAAGGAAATTGCGTGTGCAGGGAACCACGGCATTGGGAGAATGAGTAAGTTGGAAACTGCTACTCGCCCCATTAGTCCTGGGGATCTTCCCTTAAGTGAGGCGATGTGGTTGGATACCTGATGTAGTAGATTATTCTCAATTGTCTCATTGGCGTACCCTTCCTTCTCCTGCCATACCCCAAAATTTGGCGGACTGGGTTGGTTTTTTTTGGGGGGGGGATGCAAAGGGTAGGGTGAGTGGGACTTTGTCGTGGGGGGCTGTGAGGTTTGGGTGTTGTGGCATAGTTGTTGATGTATTTGCCTAGGATAATTATTTCTGTTTTCCATTTGTTGAACGATGCGTTACTCACAAATGAGTATTCCTCTAGGGTGCGTTCCAGCTGTCAGGCATCTTCATTGTTTGCTATACCTGCTACGCAGTCATCTGCAAAGGCCAGTATCTTGACTGGGTGCTGGCCTTGTGCAGTTATGCCCATGAGGCGTGAGTCAGTAACGCGGAGGAGTGGATCAAAGATGAAGTTGTACAGTAGTGGGATGATGAGGTCCCATTGTTTGAGCCCTCTGCGTGGTGTGATCTTGTTGGTTAGAAAGCCAGGGCCACACACAGCCATAGATGCGGACCCTGTGAGGAGCATCGCCCAGCTTATGAACCCGTCCTGGAGTTTGAAGGCGCTTAGGAATTCCTTCAGGTATGGCCAGCTAACGTGGCCGTATGCCTTCTCCTGGTCTAGGAATACCAGGGCGCCAGATGATTTGGACTGGCATATATTGGCGACATAGTGTATATTGGTCCAGATTGAGCGCCCTGGTGTAAACCCAAACTGATTGGTTGATAGGGTCTTGGAGGCTATTGTTCCTAATCTGGTTGCTGACATTTTTGTAAGTAGTTTGTGTCAGTGTTTGAGAGTGAAATTGGGCGCCAGTTGGCCAGGTACAGATTGTCGCCCTTTTTAAACAGGGTTATGACATAGGAGCCCTGGAATCCAGGAAGGAGGCGTGTCTCCAGCAGGCACTGGTTCATTGATGCTTAGAGGAGGGAGCGATTTATTTAAAGTATTTTTTTTTTGTAAAATTCGTAGGGTATCCCATCAGGGCATGGAATTTCCTATGTGGTACACTGTGGACTATGTCCCAGAGCTCCTTCTGCGTTATCAGGTTCAGGAGGTCATAGTCCAGCAGTGCACTCTTTTTTTCCAGCAGTGTGTATACTTTCTTTTTATTTTTGGGGTCAGATGGGGTGTCACAATAAAGGTCGGTGTAATAGCGGTGTATTTCTGCCTTGACCTCCACTGGGTCAGTTGCCACGGTGCCATTGGCTTTACAGACCTGTGCGCATGTAGGCAGGTTGCCTCGGGAGTGGTATTGGTGGAAGAAATATGCCAAGCAGGTTTTTCCTTCTTTTATGTACTTACCTATTCTCAATACTTTGATATTGTGTTGGTATTCATAGATGTGGGCGTTTGGCAAGCGGAGATTTCCGCCCATTTACGCACTTAGTTGGGGTTGTAGCTGAACATTGGAGTTTTGTGTTTGAGTTGTTCCAGTACCGCCAAGGTGCGCCTGATTGTGGCTGTGTCAGCGGTGTACTTGCGCGAGGTGAGATGGTGAGTTTTTTTATTAGTGTGGTTTTAATTTTGCTCAATTTTTGATGCGATCTAACACAAATGGTTTTGCAAATTCTGGGTTCATGGCTACGTGCTTGACCCAGTCAGAAATTTCTGGTAATTTTATGTTCTCCTGGTATAGATTCCTTCAGGGAAACGTCCATGTTCGAGTTTGGGTTGGTGAGAGCTGCATCAAAATAAGTTGGTGGTCATAGAAAGTGATCTTTTTGTTGCAAAGTTAGAGATGGATGAGCAGCACGTTTTTGGTACGAGGATGTGGTCAATGTGGCTCATCAAGATGAGCATTCCCTCACATATGCTGGGGCAGGTCATTTAGGGGAGAAGTGGAGACCTGAGGGGAGGGTGTCATATAGGCCAAGGGATGCTTTAATTGCATGGAACTTGATGTGTCCCAGTGGGTATCCCCTGGGGTTGGGCCATCAGTCCATGTTGGGGTTGTCCCAACAGTTAAAATCGCCCACCAGGATGGTTTCTGGTGGGAGGTTGAGCGTTGGAATGGCTTCAGGGACTTGTTTCCTCTTGTCTGTGGTGCACAGTTCATAGATATAAGCTATCGAAATTGTGGCCTCTTGATTTTTAATTATTGCAGCCAGGATGCAGTTGTGCAGATACAAAGAGGAGTTAGCAATTTTTAATTTTTTGTTATTTCAGATGACCACCCCAAAGTGGGACGTCCATACCAACTGGGATAGTGAGACACTGGCTGACCAGGATCCCTCTTCCCCCATAGACAGTGGGTTTCTTGTATGGCCAAGTTGTCTACAGGGGGTTTTCGCAGGAAGTCCAGCTTTTTGGCTTAAAAACGTTTGATCCCTGGCTCCTGCGACGTTTAGCATCCCTATTGACACTGAGGTGCCTGCGGCGCCTCAGGAGTGGTTGAGGGGGCCTTCTAGCCCTAGTCCACCGTTCATTGCCTTGAACTTGCTCCATGTGAATGGGCAGTCCACTCTGAGATGCTGTCCAATTCCTTACCTTGTGTTGATTTTGTGCAGGTCTTGCAGTTTTTAGGGTTTATATTATGTTATTCCACACGTGGATTTTTGTGATTCAGAGTGGTGCACTGATAGGATTCTGTGATTTTGGTGTTCGATTTTGAAGAATTTGGCCCTGCTGTTTGCCCATAGTGAAGCTGAATTGTTCTGGTAAGTTTTTTTGATTAAGATCACGTGGTGATTTAGTTGAGTTGTTAAAAAATCTTCAGCTTGGGCTTTCTGCTCTGATTGTTTGACTCAGTTTATTTCCTCCATGGCTTCTTCAGCTTGGGCATTTTGTTCTGATTGTCAGGCTCGGCTGATTTCCTCTATGTCCTCCTGGATATGGTCCATGTCGATGGAGGAGGCTGCAAGTGATGTAGCCTTGGCTGCTGCCCGCTTGTGGGCCTTCTTTACCTGTTCGCGTAGTTTGAGTGATACTGGGTCTATGAGGATGTAGTGCTCATCCTCTCCCCTAAGGAAAGTGTGATTGAAGTTGACCATTTTTCTGAAGGTCTCTTCATCTTTGTCCATGGCGTCATCACAAAAGTCCTGGTCCAAGATTCTCTCCTCCATGGGGCATGCGTGTTCCTTGTGCCCCAATGCGGTGCAATGGTTGCAGATGGGCGGTGCGCGTTCCAGTGTGATGTGGAATGGCTTTGACACTCCCCCATCCAGGAGGTGAAGCACCATGGTGTGTGGGATTTTTATTAGGTCTGTGGACTTATCAGGGACTGGGTTGATCTTGGTGATCGCCTTTCCTGTGCACAAGATTGACATCAGGTATAACCACTGTAGTTTTAGTTGCTTTATTTCTCTGTAGCATTGAAGGACAATTCGGAGCTCCTCCTCAATTAATTTTCAGGGAAGATTGGTAGGTTTTGAGTCAAATGAGATGAACAAAGTGTTTGCTTTGTTCCATTTGATACTTGTGGTGCGCACAATTCATTTGCCCCTGGGGAGGGCAATCTTGACACAGACTTTTGCTGCATCTGCATCTTCTTAGGTTATGAAGCCCATGTCAATCCAGATGCAGTGGATAGTATGGGTGGTAACGTACACTGAGTGGGAGAAAAGGGAGGCCTGTGCTTCGCCCACTTTCTCTACAGAGTTGGGGACTCAACTCCTAAGAAAAGTCAGAGCCCATGTTCCACTTTTAATAGGGGTTGTGCATATTGTATTTCCATGTATTGGTTTTGTTTTGTGGTAAGCTCCACAAACCTGGGCGGTGTTTAGGTTTGTGGCTTTTTGGTGGCATTGTCTCCTGGTCCCCCCAGGGCGTTTTTTGCCTTTTGGTGCACCGTTTTGGCCATTGCCAGATATGGCTTTCGCCCAGCTTAGTTTGGATTTGTTGAAATCGCCTATCTCAACTGTGTGATTATCAAAAATTTTTGTTTAAATCAAAATCATAGTAACTGATGTTATTGTTATGGAAAAGAAAAGCTTAAAGACGTACTGTTTCTATAATAAAATTAGAGATCAAAATTTTGGTATTGCAATATTAACTTAATAATAAAATAAATTCTAAGTGCATCAAAGAAAATTTGGGCTTCCTCATTCAATTTATAGTCTTTCTTGAGGTCCTTCAATAATTGAGAAATTGGCTCAGTGATAGGCGCAAAATTCTTATTAAGCGGAAGTAGTACCTGACAGCAATTAAATAGTTAATTATTCAACAATTTAATGGTATTAAAATGCCTAAGTAGCCTCATCTTTAGGTTTTTGGGGCCATGATCCATATGCAACTACAGTAAAACAAAATACTTGATCTCTTTACTAACAAAGAGACATTTTAAGGCTTTTTGTTAAAATTGGATGCTAATAATCTCTTACAAACTCTTCCAAACGTTAGATGTGGTACATAATTTACAAAAAATATATTGATATCTTCTAAGCAAACGAGGATGCATAAAAATTTTAGATCACCCTATACAGAACCCATTGTCTGTTGAAATATATCTGTTGCATTACAAAGTCATTGCAGTATATGCATCAGTTAAAATAGTCCTTGGACAATGATGTTTGCATAATTTTATTAATCATCTTTTGATAGATCAATCTACAAGTACCTGATATAAAATTTATGGATGAAAATAATTGAGCTTCTCATAGGTGATCAAGAGCGCCATCTAAGCACAGTAATGGATATTAATCCAACTTTATTATTTGTTCATATGGCATTATAATATAATGACTTAATTGGTACATCTTTTTTAACAATAAAAATTGTACTCACTAAGGAATTGAAGATGGGACAAGTAGTCCATGTTTGATTAGTTTGCCAATTTTTATTGGCAACCATAGCCTCACTTTCTCAAAATCATCTTGTTGGTCTCATTAAAATTCTCATCTGTCCCTGACTTTGACTATGTTAACTATTCCCTTGGAACATCTGAGATCACAATCATCTTGTAAAAACACCTCAAAATACTTTTTATATAATTTAGTGATCTTAACCTTCTGTTCTTATGAAAATTCCAGTAAGTTTTTATCAATTAAATAAAGCAAAAATTGCCTTAGATTTTAGTCCATCTGGAAAACCATCTTTAAATTGGTTATTCAAAACCATGGTATGATAAAGCCTCTTAGATAGAAAAAAGTGAGTATAAAAACACTTATTTTTATACATCCCTTTGGCCTATCCAATAAGTAATTAACCAACACCAAAATTCACCATGGCCTGGAATTAAAATCCCAGGGGTAACATATGGCTCAGCTCTAGCCTTATTTCACAGTTGATGGACTTTGACGTATAGATATCTAAGGAAACTTAAAATAAAGCCAGTTCAACATTATGCTGCTCTTTGGAAATAATAATCGTTGACCTTTTCACCCTCAAAGGAAATTCCAAAGCACCCTAATTTGACCAGGCGGGTTTTTGGAGCTTTGACCAGTCTGGCAATACTTTATTAAGATGATTCAATCCCATTATTAGAATGATGTAATCATCTAATCTGATATGGAGTGTATCACCTTTTCAATTATAAATTATTGGCATGATTTACTATAAAAACTGAAAGTAAAAGATTTAAGATTGCACTGAACACATAATACTAAATAAATCAATGCATATAACATCATGTAGTTTAGGTTTGATAGATGATTGCTGGTGTGACAATATGTGATCTAAACTTTAAGGGCAAAGCACTGTACGTTCACTTAAAAATTTTAGACTGTAGGCTTGCAGTTCAGTAAACCCAGGTATGTTCAAGATCTGGTGAAAGTCTTAATTTTTGCCAACTTTATAGAGACAAAGGTAATTGTGACCCACTGTCAATGATTTCTTATAAATAAACCGATTTACCTAGAATGTATGCTTATTCAAAATCAGAGTATTTTGAATACTTACTTGTTAAATAGCATCGTCATTGCTGAATCAAGTGTTTTAAAATTGTTTATTTATTTTGAAGATTTTCTCCTTGATGGTAGCTATAAAATTGTTTTATTGAAGATTAATGTGAAATTGTCCTTCTCATTGTTCAGCTGCTTGTTCTAAAGCTGCATCAATATAGCCTGACACCTTTTATTTATGGACTCAGTTGCCTTTGTTGGACAGGTGGAACAGATCATGGGAGAAAAATACAATGGTTCTTTTCTATGTTTTTTAATCTTTTCATTGCTAAATGCCTTAAATCACTATGTCATTTGGTATAACTTGCTGCTCTTTTTCTTTGTTTTCTTTGCTCTGCAGAACTTTGCATTGTGGCCATCCTTGCTGCATTTATCACAGGTGAATTGAGATTTTGTTTTGAAAGTTTTCACATGTAATTTGCATCTTTGTAGCTCAGGTTTGGCGTCAGTGTTGTTCCACAGATTTATAGAAGTTTGGACATCTGTTAAGTCTTTGTAATAGAATTTTAGGCTAAATCATGACAAATTATTCTCTATAGGGTAGAGCGCTAAGTTTAATGCAATTTGTGCATCAAAACCATATAGCACTCCTAACACGGTGAGCATTTGATCTTTATTGATAAAAACTACCAGCAAAAGCAAATATGGTTTCCTCACTATTGAACTAGTTACACATTGATTCTGCTTTCTGTTTGCAATGCGCTCTGGGCTGCCAAATTTTCTAATAATGCCATTTTTTGTCTCACCAAAAGAAATATTTTGTTGGTAATATGGTTAGAAAAAGTCTCAGTTTTTTGTTCTAGACAAGTAATTAAAGTAACTGCCTTCTGATAAATAAAATATCCCAAAACAGTAATTTTAAAGTTTGATAAATGCTAAAAAAATCTAGGAAACTATATTGGTTTGAAGCTGGTCAGTATTCTTCTATTGACTAAAAGTTTTAGATAATTTATTAACTTGAGGAAATTATTTGACTCAGAAGATGAGAGGCCAGTTTCCCCAATGTCTCATTTTTAATGGCAGGCAATAAATTGGGTAACTAAGGGTGTGCCATCATGGTTGAATTGATAATACTGTTATCAGCTGAGGGTCTGTCAAATTTTTCAATTCTATCATCTTTACCTTGGCAGTAGCTTGCACTTTCCTCCACTTTAGATAACCGTGCGCAATTTTCTCCCATCCTATCTTCAGATTTAACTTCCATACTCTTATTATTCCATTTTTCAAAGCGCTTTTCTTATAATTCTTAAGTTAGGTGACAGATTTTATCAATATTTGCTTTCTAAAAGTTCTATGATTTAAATTCTGCCCTAGCATTTAAGTGTTTTTTGATAATACGCCTAAAATTCCACATTCTATGCTTACCATATGGCTCATAACTAATTTTGTAGACTATATGCTTTTTGGCAACCTGGCTCAGATGCCCACTCTAGTGAGCACCACTTGTTGCAAGGAGCAGCTGCACATGTTCATAGAAGACTTAAAGAAATTAAAAGTTCTTCGCTGTTTGAAACCAGGAAGTCTAATAAGAGCTAGAGGTAGTTCAGTGGAAAATTTATAACTCATTTTGATAAAATATCAGGCAAAAGTTGTAGCAAAATCTTAGTAGACTAAATGATACTATTAATAAACTATGCTAATATGCTTTATTAAAGGAAAAATGGGGTAAATATATGTGGAAAGTGGCAATCAATGCCCACCTATCAAATTATCAATAACATTGGTTGCCAGAACATATTTACTTTAAATTATTATCAAATAATAGCATTTATTATGCTTCAGGGTCAGAATTACCTTTTGGCATTAAAAGTTGCAAAAATGTGCCTATAAGTTTTGTTACATTAAAAGCAATCAAAAGTTAAACCCAATACTTTCTAGAAACCTAATCTTCAATTTAGCTATGATTTATTAATTGATCAAAATTGAAGATCCATTGAACTTCACATATAAAATTTAGAATTTAATTCAAAAAAAGCTTATTTTTAGCAAAAACCCTGACTAAGTTATTTAAAATCTTAAAACATACTATAAATTCCATAATATGGTTAAAAACAGAACCTGATGACAAACAATTAGTGTAACAAAATTGCTGTAGACCCATCTTAACGGGGCCATGAAGGACCAGAAAGTCTAGGCTGAAACTTGCCTCTATGATTCTCATATGTACAAAGAACTCAACATGTCTCACATAAATGCCAAGCACTACTCCATGCCATTAAGTGTCATAAGTAAGTTCCTCTTGCTCTGGCCCATAGATGGTGCTTAACCAAATCAATGAATTAGCTTGTGTAACTTTTCTTTCAATTAAGCATCACTTTTAGACATTATGCTACTATAGATACTTGGTTCCTTTAGAATAGTTAAAGAATATCATAAGAATAGTTGATAAACCTGCCATGTTTCTGTAAACTCAGTTTCAAAGATTACAACGCAATCAAAACCCTACAGCAACCCCAGGTTGCCAACATGTAAGTCCACTAGGGCCTCCCATTCCCAGTTAGCAGCTGCAAAGAAAGTATTTACTCCACAATACACTGATAACGGTGAGCTCATGGCAGACCATACTGCTGACTCACCCATCTTACTGCCCACATATCAACTAAGGAAAAATGGGCAACTATCCTTAATTTGATGTTCTTTAACCACTCAGTAGAGGCGGCAGAATTAACCATCAACGCAAAGACTGTTCATGGTAGTGAGTTGGCGCAACCATCTGAAAAGAATTGATTAGTGCATGTCAAGGCTTGACAGCATCAAATGATTATTCTGGATCAGACGCTTGTAAAAACCAACCTAAAAAACTTTTTCAGCATTGAATCAAACTTTAAAATATCCAATTGGTAAGACCCTCACAGGAGGATAAGCCTAACAAGTGGCCAATCCATACCACTTCTCAATTAGTATAATGACAAGCCTTAACCTATTTGCTTGGTGAAATTAATCTTGACAAAGTATGCGCAATCTGAAACTCTAAAACTCGTGAGATTTATGGCAGAAACCCATAAAACAACAAATATTTACAGGAGAGATCTGGCGCTTTAATTAAGGCTTCAGACAAAGAACTGGGCTGGTCAGCCCCAACAAGAAATAGACCTCAAGGGAATCCAGAAACTCCACTATGGCACCTCCCACGCAGAGCCCATTGTGTCATAACAAACAAAAAAACGTGCTAATAATGTTACAGGAGCCTGGAAGAAACAGATGATACTGTCTCCCCCTACTACAAACAATCATAACGGAGCACTTGTATAAGAGGTCAAGAAGCGGTAGGCCAAAACAAAAGCACAAAAAGCCTTATCTTGCTTCCCTCTAGCTCACGCTGTGTGACTCTATTACAGCCATAGTCTGCCAAATACTACTCCCAGGACTATTTTAGTTACTTTAAAGCAATAGATAAGCCTTCCCATCAACAGCATCATACATGAAGTAGTGGAGAGCCCCCACATTAATGTGAGTTTCAGAACTCAGAAGATGTGGACTGTCAAGATTCTGATATAACTAGATGATAGGGCCAAAATAGTCACGGTAGATTGGCTAGAATTCGCTGACAATAATTATAGAGTATGGGAATTTGAGCACCTTGTGATGAGGCGATATTGGGTAAAACAAATGTTATTGGATCATCACTGAATTAGGTGATAAGGTAATGTTGACAAACGACGAATAATGAGATGTCATGTATAAAGAATATTTAGTGAATCGCCTCAAATTAAGGTGATCATGAATTTAATGAATAATGAACTCTGCCGGAACAGATAAAAAATGGCGGAATGAAAAGCTAAGCAACAGTATTGGTGATGACTGAGGTCGCTGGGATATCAGCGAGATGAGGAGATTGAGAGAGGGGGATTTTTTAGCATTAAAGAGAGAGTGAGTGGACTAGGAAGTATCCGCTGAGATTATCATATCAAAATAAAGAAGTGTTTCAGGGGGATTAGCTCCCTTTTCTTATATTTAATTGTTTAAGTATGTTCTGAGGAACTGACAATCTTTATATTATCTGTTCCAATTGCTTAGTGGGTTGTCCCAGTGCAAAAAACCCTTATGGAATATCTTAACGATTCCGCCAATTTTATAACAGTGGTGCTCACTACAGGGGGCCTATTGATAAATTACAAAAAAAAATAAAAACTTCTCCAGTTGCCAGCCATGTCACCTCAAGGCTGCTTTGATGGGGAATCTGCATGATACACTTGCCCTGTTGAATATGCGGAGCTCAAACTTGCATTAGAAACCATGCTCAAAAGGCAGGAAGAGCTGCTCCAGGAGGTTTGTAGTGATAAGCTGCCTCTTTTTGATAGTGATGGGAATATTCAAGGATTATTTAAGAGATTTGAGTTTGTGATGGAAGGAGCCTCAGTTTGGTGGAGGGCAAAACTGTTGATGTCCTCCATGGATGTCAGGAGCGCCAATCAAGTCATCTGATACCTTTCAAGAAGTTATGTTACATACCAGGAAGTGAAATGATACTGTGCTGCAGTTGTTCAGCGGAACTTCAAAGCTGGTGCAGCGGAAGGCTGAGTTCTTGACCATCAGGTTCCAGCGGAATAAGACTCTCCCTGCTTTTGATGATCAATTTAAAGTAAAAGCTCATGTGTTAATTACAGCAGGGATTCTCTCTAAATCTGACATATGCATTGCCATGACTTCCGCAGTGAATCCAAACCATGAACTTCACAATATCATGACCCCAATGTTGGATTACGACGTGCCTCTGCTTAAAATTGTTCAGTTCTTGCATCGTTTAGCTGTAACCTTTCCCCCACTCAATATGGAGCAGAACCAAACAGCTACCCTTGCTGGCCCTGCTTATTCAGAGAAATTCAGTCATTTGGTGCAGATTCTGCTAAGATACCCTCAGCGGCTCAACTTTCTCTCCAGACCTGTCTATCATCAGACCAACTACCGCCCTATCCCTGATTATGCTGATTGCTTACAGTCCAACTCTTGACATGGCTCATTTTACATTAATCAGGGATGTGGGCCCTATGAGGTCAGTTGTTTCAAATGCAGTCAACAAGGGCATCTGGCATGGTGGTGCCACAATCATCAGGTCCCTCATGTACATCAAGAACAGTACTGCCAGGGGAAATCAGAGTGGAGTAGAGATGGGAATCTCTACCTCCACTATTCCAAACCCAAACGTCTCACCTGAACCCCACAGAATATTCAGCAGAAGTCCCCCTGTATGATGAGGCAGTATTGAATCAGAAGCCGGTTGAAGGGTTGAATGGATTGACATTAGTGCAGTATGCGGCTGTGGCAGAAGAGGGGTCTCAGATGCAGCTCAAGCCACATGCTTGTCAAATGTTTGACCAAGTTTCCCCTGACAAGTTGGACCCCTACTCTGATGCACCTTCCTTGCAAGCAGTAAACGTCTCACTTTTGGTCAACACTATTGTAAAACAATACTCCATAATCGGCGATGGGATTGCGTGTTTTCTTGGAAATAGAGACTCCTTAAATGTCCATGTATAAACCGTCATAACGCTTCTTACTCCAAATGTAATTACTGTAACCCAGTTATAACCTAACCTCAAGTCCGTGATATCATAGATACCAGTGCCCACATTAACATAGTATCCACAAAGCTGGTGGCAAGTTAACATTAAAACTGAATGTGGAACACCGGATGGAATAAGTAACCACTGGAGCAGAAAACACGTCTTTGAGGGAGCATACAATGTGCTTCCGTTGCAGTTTGGGTCTATTGTTGTGGTAGCCCCAGATATAGTATTAACAAATAGCAATTACGATTTGTTAATTAAAACTGCTTTTATGAAACACTATGGGGCTGTCATTGATATGACAGTGGAGACGTTTGAACTTTTTGATAACGGATCCCAATTTACTTTACCACTAGCGGTGTGCCAAAAGATCCAGTGCATATGGGGAATATCAATCTAGCTTATAGTGACAGAGTGATCCCCATGCGCTACCATTAGCTAAAGGGCAAAACCTGGGCCCTTCCCCAACAGATCTATGAGTATCAAGGACTGCCACTCAGAGCTGCCTGACCTATATCCATTTCTTCCAGACATCTGTTGTAGTGAACACTTAATTGGTGGTTGAAGTTCCAGAAGGACTCTATGGGGAAGTTATTGGGCCATTTCAGCAATTCCAGTTTAAGCCCCACGTGGCTCCAGACATTATATTACCATGGCAGGGGGAGATCAAGGCTTTACTTGCAAATCTAAAAATAGAACCACTCCAAATCCGCCAACACAAATAGTGGCGTACCTACACTTGAACCCCATCAAGGTGTTCTTTGGGTTCATGAGTTTAGGTCGCTGGAGGAATTTGACTGCCTTTTAAACCACAGCTCAGCGTAATGGCAGTTGCATCATGCGATGAATTAATAGGGTTGTCAGAATCACAGAAGGATTGGGTGATAGCTTTATTTTCAAAAATATAAAGAGATTTTCTCTGTTGACAACCATGATTTAGGATGTGCGCGGGGGGTAGTTCATATTGTGGACACTGGAGATCATCCTACCATCCGGTCAAGGCCAATCCACCAATCAAGAGCAGTGGAAGAAGTGGTAACTGAGAAGATGGACAAGCTATTAGAGCAAGGGATGTTTAAGCCATCGAAGAGTTCATGGGCTTCTCCCATTATTATTGCAAAAACTTACAGAACTAACAATGTAGTATTTGACACCAAAAGCTCAACAGCATCACCAAGAAGGACTCATATCCATTGCTGCATATTGACAATGCTTTGGATCAGTTGGGGGAGCTCATTACTTCTCCATGATGATCTGATAAACGGTTATTGGCAAATTGAGTTGCCCATGGCGGAACAAGAAAAATGAGCTATAATCACATCCAAAGGGCTTTTCCAACTGACTCATATACTGCAAGGGCTGTGTAATGCTCTGGCTAAGTTCCAACAGGTAATGGACACCATCCTGGAAAACCTGAAACTGTCATGCATACTCATGTATCTTAACAATATCAACATCTTTCCCGCACATTCTCTGAGAATCTCACCCATTTGGAAGAGGTATCCCACTGGCTGGCCGAGGCCAATATCAATATCAAGCCCTGTAAATGTCAATTCTTTAAGGATCAGCTGGAGTAACTTGGTTTTGTGGTGGATGTGACTGGGCTGTACCCCAGCCAGCAAGGTGGAGACTATCCAGAAAATGAATATACCAACTAGTTAGTGGGACATTCAGGGGTTTTTGGGGATGGTGGGTTTTTACCGCTGCTTTATACCCAATTTCAGTTGCATTGGATGTTTGCTTTTTGAGCTAATAAATAAGGATGCCAAGTTCAAATGGATGGATTTTGGCTCCAATGCGCCTTTGATACACTTTGAATGGTGCTAATCAGTGCGCCCATGTTGTGCTACCCTAATTTCAATAAATAATTTAACATACAGAAAAATGCGTCCCTTTCTGCTGTTGGGGCAATCCTGTCTCAGAAGGACGACGAGGGGGAGGAGCACCCTGTGGCGTACTGCGGTCATAGCTTTAATTGCCTTGAATGTAATTACACTGTAACCAAGTGGGAGTGCATAGCAGTAATATATGCATATAAGAAATTTTGAGTATATATGCACAGAATAAGGTTTATGTTTATAACGGATCATGCATCATTGCGCTGGTTGCAGAACCTCAGGGATCCTGAAGGGCGGCTAGCCTGATGGGCTCTTAAGCTTCAGATTTACAACTTCGAAATCTTTCAACGACCTGGAGCAAAACATCAAAACCCAATTGCTTATCAAGATTGCCAATGATTGCAGTTAAAGCGGATTTAAGTGACATAATGTATGACAAAACTCTCAGTGGAAAGTATGATGATGAGCCACCTGATGTTACCAAGGTAATAGATGGAATCAGGGAAATAGGTTTTTAGAAAAATGGGGAATTGTATACGTGGATTGGGGATACTACCATGAATAATTTAAGGCTTTCGACCGCCCAACTATTATTATGAGTGCACACTGAGCCAGTGGACATGGTGGAGTACGTAGGACCCTGGAATTGATGCAACCACAGTAGTACTAGGAAAGCATAAACTTCGACGTTCTTAAGACAATTTCCTGCTGCCACCAGTGCCAGGTTGAAAAGCCATTTCGCCAGAAGTCTTCAACCAGGTAGTGAAGCTGCAATTTTCCTGGCACACCGTTTCAATTGATGTCATGGGTCCCCAGCCAACAGGAGAAAACTGGTCCAAATACATCCTGGTAGCAATCGACCAATTAATCAGGTGGGTTCAAGCATGAGCAATACATGATTTGGGTTCACTCACAGTGGCTAAGTTTGTTATGGAATTTAAAACAAGTAACACGGTTGTCCCCAGCTTATCCTTACTGACAATGAAACAAACTTCACCCTACATATCTTACCTAAGCTCACTGAATTGATGGGCATCTGTGGGGTTTTGATGGCCCTGTATTACCCAGAATCTAATGGAATGATTGAGCGAGTTAATGGTCCTTTGATGAACATACTCCGGAAGTTGGTGACAGATTGACCTTCTGATTGGACTTCCCTCCTTTCCACTGCCATTTTCACATATTACATTAGCTACTATTCCACCATGGGGAAAAGTCCATTTCAATTATTGTATGATGTCACCCTTCTCTTCCAGCGCTGCTCTATTCCTGTGCAGAGGATACTAGTGGAATGGATACTCAATGATACTTGACTGACTTAGCAGACACGCTGATCAAACTGAAAATTAAAGCATACTCGTGAAGTTTAGCCAAAAGGATTAAGACTCAGGTAGATGATAGACTATGGTGTAGTGGCCTCGCTTAGTTCAAAAATGGAGATATGGTTTTGTCTCATGACCAGCATAAGTTTGGTCAGAAACATAAGCTGACCAAAAGTTGGATTGGTCCATTTGATGTAATTGAGAAAACGGGCATTGACGCCTATACAATCAATTATCCACGAGTGGTCAGTCAATCAAACAAGTGCATTTAAAGTTCCTTTGGCCATATAAACAGGAGGAGCCTTATCATCCAGTCAAGGGGGGGCAATGTCAAGATTCAGATATGACTGGACAATAGGGCCAAAATAGTCTCGGCGACCAGCTAGAAAAGCTGACAATAATTATAGAGTATAAGTTTTCGATCTCCTTGTAATGAGGCGATATTTGGTTGAACAAATGATATTGAATCACCTCCAAGTTAGGCAATAAGGTAATGTTGACGAACAATGAATAATGAGATATTAATGTATAATGAATATTGAGCAATTGCCTCAAACTAAGGCGAATATAAATTTAATAAATAATGAACTGTTTCAGAACCAATAATATGGCAGAATGGATAGCTAAGAAAAAGCGTTGTTAATGACCAAGGTCACTGTGATATCATCAAGACGAGGATATTGAGTGAGGGGGATTTTTAAGTAGTAAAGAGAGAGTGAGCGGACTAGGAAGGATCCGCTGAGATTATCATATTAAAATAAAGAAGTGTTTATGGGGGATTGGCTCCCGTTTCTTATATTTAATTTTAAATTGTGTTCCAAGGAACTGAAAATCTTCATATCATCCGTTCCAATTGCTCAGTGGGTTGACCCTGTGAAAAAAACCCTTACGGCATATCTTAAAGATTCTGCCAATTCTATAACATTGACAGCGCATATCTGCCAACATTTTAAACCTGCATTGATCCCTATTAATAACTAGAACTAGTCAAGTATTAAGAGATCTCATGGGTATCCTTCTCACATTTTCCAACTTCAGTTGGCTAAGAATCCCTAAAGCTTGCACTCCGTTGAGGGCTAATGGAATTGGAACTTTCCTATTAATGCGCTCCAGAGTTGCATCATATTATGATCTGACTCAACAAGCATGTGCAACAGAGCATCTTTTATTATTGAACCAACGGTACTAGAAACAAATAGGTAATACCTGAGTTGCTGTCATCATATCCTGCCCCAAATTTTCTTTGCGGATTCTAATCAAGCAAGACCCCAATTCTCATGGTGCAACCCCTTAGGTCACCTCTATAAAAGTTGCACCACAAGCAAGAAACCACTATTGAGATCCACCCAGACCCCCACAATAGGCTAAAAGAAATCTCATGTCGAAGCAGCAATCCCTCTCAACCAACCCATTAGATTCCAGTGAAATTCTGACCCAACTGCCTTCCATATGGTAGTTAAGAATTCGCATCTGACAATGCGGAAATACCATTAGGCGCCATAGCCCTTCTATCTTTAGGGACCCCCTCCAATCTACTGCCCCATTACTTGTGCAAAAAACACAAGCTCTTGAACCCCTCCCCCAAATCTGGACGATCTCATCATGGCGGACACAAACTCAGTGGACTTGCACCACTCTAACCTCGTAGCATAAGGGTTACACCCAACCAGTGAGAATAATTAAAATTCCCAAGCAAATGATGCCACCCTACCAACATAGCATACCTGGGGCACCCCCGCTCAAGGCAGAACCCAAATCTGTTGTTGTCCTTGACAGATTACAATAAATCTCAGAGCTAGCTATCAGTACTGGAGGAGGTGGAAATATACTAAGACAGGATGGACAAAGATTAAATATAGGAGCACAAGGGGATAAAGGAAGCTCTTATTAGCGATGTAGCGAAGGGGGCATACTAGGATGGCTCTTTGGCTCCTCAAACCCACCACTAGAACAGCCACAACTCCCTTTGGCACTCTGTTTAGATTTTCACCAAGAGCCAAGTGAAGTAACTTATATAAGCCTCTTCCAAATGAAGGTATAAGAACTGGCAACCTCCCTGTATATGGAGGGATCCACCTATGAGGTCACACAAGGGACCATAACCCTTCTTCCATTTTTTCAAATGGGCTATGGGATTACAAGTAAAGAACTACCTGCTCTGCGATTTTAGGTCAACTTGCAACGATATTGCAATCATCTAAGGACCCCACGTCTTCCCTCTAAAATAGAAGCATAGAATTAAAAATTTGAAGTTAACTCCAGCAAAACAAAGTATGCAGCCCTCATTATCTTCAAGACCTGGGTAAAAGCTCACTCTAAAATACACCTTGATGACCACCTATCATTGGCGAAGTTATCCACCACCAAGTTCTACTTTTAAGCCATGAGTATATACTTGCTAAATTCAGGCCAAGAAAGAAACCAACTACTGGAAGAACACGCATCCAACTACCCACAATAAAGTGCTGATGGGCGATTTAAAACCACGTTGAGTTAAGTCTGAGACACACTCTTTCCCACCAGACATGTTTGGTGGGGCATCACTAAGCTTCAGTCTTCCTAAAGTTCAGCTAGTTCACTGATGCCTTACCCCCTCCGCGTCCAGTCTTGGCCCCATGACTCAGATCCAGAATGAGGAGCAGAATTCAAGTCAACTAAACAAATTGATATGACCCTAATTATCCCCATGTTAGTCAGTCAATTCTCTTATCCAACAACTTGCAATACCTTCATCAGCAATTATCTCCCTCATGGTTTATCTCATGACCAACTATAAACCATTGTGACTTTTTGGCCTAGGATCGCCAAAAATCCTAAACAGTTCTTTCATGTGTGAAAATTATTTATGGATATCCATAAACCTGTGTCCACAACTTCTCTCTGTTTGCGCAAATTTCAAGATAAATGACATAGACAAAATTGAAGATCTTGAAAATTGCCTACAACTGCGCAAAAGCCTATATGACAATGGTCACACCCAGGTCAAATGGGCTGAAACCAGGATAGACATCTTGAAAGAATTTGCAAAAAAAATCTTTTCCCCAAAGGTTGAAAGTGTGGGAAGCTGTCCAAGAGGTGTAATTCCACAAGTTACTACCTTACAATAGCAGAAAAATTTCACATTAGTTAATATACTTCTAAAAAATTGCTATTTTAAAACACTAGGGGCTCTGCTAGTGTTCCAGACCAACCAGTATGAAGACTGGTTGACCTTGCTGTTTCGCCTTCCTAGGCTTACTGACTTCTATGAGTCCACATTCAACCCAACAACACATCAGACCAATGACTTCGCCTTAGCCCCAGGGTCCTTGGTATGCCCCAGCTTGTCCTGCCCCATCCTGGGTGGCCAAGGCATTCACACGCTGCCCCACCATCCTGACTCTTCATCAACCCATCTGGGCATCTTCTGGCGAGTCCTGCGCCTGTAAGTCCTGGGGAACGTTCCCTGTACTTGGATCAGGAACTTTCCCCATTTCTGAGTAAAAAGGTTCTGAAGAGGGCGGATGTACCCCTCGTTACCCAAGGTGACCTTGCCACATGGTAGACGAGCGCTGGGCAACGCTCTCTCTTTGGATCCCTCCCTCAGTGCCCATGCTCGCCTCAACTGAACTTGTCCGCCTGATCAGGGAAATCTGCAAAGAGATCACCGAATCAAAGTCAATTGGCCTGAAACTTATTGAAATCAAGCCTGAAATTAGAATCCACATGGTCAAAAAGGGATGAAGATTGAATTATTAGCCAGAATTGCTGAAAGCTCTGATTTGGCCAGCAGTGTGATAGTTGAAACTAAATCCCTTCTCAAAATCATTGGGGATGATCCCTGATGTGCAGGTAGTATCATCTGAAACCATTAATGATAGCTCGAAACTCTCATCTGGAAAGTTGGGAGTTGCAGCTGGCATAGCTCTTTTGACTGAACTAATGGCCCAGCGACCGGGCACAGGTGAGTTGGGCATCCTTAACCCGTTTCCAACCATAGAGACCGCCCCTACATGGGGTGGCCCTGGGGGATTCCCGTTGCTTGTCAGGCCAGATGCTGTCACGCCAACCGCCAGAAATACAGTCAAACCTCAGTTTGGGCTTTTTGAGGTTGAACTGACAGCAACTCAGCATGAACCCGAAAGTTTTTATGTTGGTTTACATTAAGCTTGTCTGCCCCCCTCCCTGAAAAATTTGCCAGTTAGGTCAAACTTGAGGGACCCAATCCCTGCTTGTTCCTGCATCAATTGACCACTATTTAATCAGTTGCATCATATTGAGAAAATTTTTGGTTGATTTTCTTCCTTTTCTTTCCAATAAAAAAACCTTTACCCAATTCTAGTTTTTTTATGTTAAAACCAAACCACCTTTTCTGCCGGTGTTCCAAAACCCCTCAAGTTTTATGGCTGTGCTCATCTGGTATTTTATTATGTGTCCATACATGATTATAGCTCATAGGCAATTATTGGCAGAACTCCTTCCCAGTTCCATAACCGTCTTTTCAGCAGCAGTGCCTCAGGCATTCTGGTTTACCGTTTGGGTTCTTTGGCACCTAGGATGTCAGGCCAGTCGAATTATAACTTGTTATTTTCCTGACATAATTAATCAACCAATATTCTTAACCATTTCCGCCTATCTCATAAATATTGGTGCAGCAATGGTCCCTTTTTCTCAACTGAACCGGGTTGTGAAGAAAATTTACCCTGGCCATGTTAGCCTAGTACCACTTAAAATGCCCAATCCACATCCCATAGTTGCCGCGGCTATTGTGCCCTTGTCAGTATGTTCAGACAATCTGACTTTTTATAGGCTTACTCCCACTATAAACCTAGTGGATTCCTCTGACTCTAGTACCATTTTTTAGTATCACTGGATTCGACTACAACTTCCAATAAAGAGAACTTCGCTTACTTCTTACTACCCTGAAGATTAGTGTTGAGTCCCATCACGTTTCCTTTGAGGCTTTGGTGGATACTTGAGCCACGGGAAATTTTATGAATGTTGAACTAGCCAACAATTGGAGCTTTATCTGGATTTAGGTCCTTCAGTGATGGGTGCTTCTTCAGTCTCCCAGACCTCTTACCTAGTTCACCGGCTAGATTTTCTCAGTATATCAGTATAGCTTTTGCGAAAAGTTCTCAGCAATGCCAAACTTGGTGTTTCTGGTTATCTTGGGGGTTAAATGGTGGCGCCAGAAACATGTTAAGATTCTTCTGGAGTCAAATATGTTTTCATTTGCCAATGATCAAACGGAGGGAGAATGTCCCCTAGTTATTACCCTCATGAAAACACAAGGCCTCAGCTCCATTACTTCCCTTGTTTCCCCTTTGGGCCTTCCGTCTGATTTTCCCAAAGCATTGATGCACTATCAAAGTATCTTTAATTCCGTGAAGGCGGAACGTCTTCCCCCCATATGAAATTTGACTTAGGATTTCAAACAACGGTACAGTTGGTGAACATCAACTGCCCTTTGTATCCACACATGGCAGAAGAGGAGGCAACTCTTAACACCTGGTTAGACGATATGCTCAAGAAAGGGTGGTTGTTTAAAGAGACGTCACCAATTGCCTCCCCCATTGTTTTCGCCAAGAAGGTTGATGGTTCTCTACGTCCCTGTGTGGATTATGGTCACCTAAATAAAATTACAGTGAGCTATCCCTACCCTTTACCCCTTGAGCTGACTATCAGTCAAGCAATCGGAAAGTCTCATGTGTTCTCCAAGCTTGATCTCATCAATGCCTTTAACCAAATAAGGGTAATGGAAGGTTAAGAATGGCTTACTGCGATTAATACTAAATGAGGTATCTTTCAGTTCCACGTAATGCCCTTCAAGCTGAAGAACGCTCCAGCCACCCTTAAATAATGATCAATAGTGTGCTGGGCGACCTTCAGTTTACATGTTCGGTCACATATATTGAGACATCTTGTTTCATTCCCTAACTCCTGAAAAACACTCTAGAGATTTAGAAGCGGTCATGGCTGCTTTGCACAAGGCGGGACTGTTCACCAAGCCTTCAAATAACAAGTTTTTTAAGGAGGAAGTTTACTTTTTTTGGGAACCTGGACTTAAAAGAGGGTTGCACGATTCCGCCCAACAATTTAGATGCCATCCATGACTGGCTGACTCCCACTACACAAACAATTATGGAGTTTATTGGGCACTATTATTTTCCTAAAGAAATTTTCCCCGGCCCTTCCCCAGTTGACTGCTCCACTCCACACCCTTACGGGTAAAAATGTGCCTTTCCGTTGGACTCCTGAATGTCAGCAGGCGTTCAAGTCAATTAAATAAGTATTCTTATTACCTCCTATTCTAAAACATGTGGACCTCTCCAAACTGTTTTAACGATGCTTGTGATTCTTCAGCAGTAGCAGTTGGGGAAGTTCTGCTTCAGGAGCATGATAGCTTAGAACATCCGGTTGCCTACTTTTCCCAGAAATTCTCTTCAACTGAGCAATCATGGGCCATTTATAATAAGGAATTGGCGGCCATAGCATGGGCATTGACTCATTGGTAGAACCTGTTACAGGGTGCCCAGAATGAGCTAACTGTGCATATGGACTACCAAGCTCTTTTATATTTCTGTATGCCACAAAAATTGTCACACAGGCAGGCTTGTACCTATTGGACTTTATGCAGTTTCAATTTTAAATACAAATTTGTGAAAGGTGCAAAAAATGCACTTCCCAACTTTCTTAGCTGCAACCCAGCCCATTGCCCCATGGAATCAGAGGAAGTGGACTTGGTTGCTGTGATCCCCACCACCCAAACCCTATCTATTGTCCCGCCTGTGGTCGCCTCAGTAGATCTAGCTCCAGATGCTCTGCTTATATCACAGGTTTTGGCAGCACAGATGTCCTACCCTGAAGTAGTGGATTTACTTAAGCAATTATCCCTTCAGACCCACAAACATTCCCTATATTCCTTGGTGAAGGGTCTCATCTATTTTTGGTTGTGGGTTTGGGTTCCTCTTCCCCTTAGAGCCAAGGTGTTTCAAGCGCATCACGACCCTCCCACAATTGGCTATCTTTGCAAAAAATGCATCAATTTGATCAAGTGAATTTATAACTGGGCGAGCTTAACTAAGGTAGTTCTGGCCTGGATCGCCGATTGCATTACCTGTGCTTGTGCCAGGTCAGACCGCTCAGGAAGAAATGGTCACCTACACCCATTACAACAGGCGGAGGGCCCATGGATATCAGTGTCCATGGATTTTATTGTCAAACTCCGTTCTAATGGGTTTATAGTGGTGAGGGTGGTGGTTGATCACTTCACCAAATTTTCCTTTTTTATTCCCTGTGCTTATGCAATCACATCTAAAGAAACTGCTCATCTCTTTGTATGCCATGTGCTCTCGATGTTTGGTCTCCCACAGGAGATCATCAGTGACTGTGGGCCCCAATTTACAACACAGTTCTGGAATGAGCTTTTATCAATCTTAAATATCACTCCCTGCTGTTCCACCACGTACCACCCCCAGTATGATGGACAAATTGAATGGGTTAGCCAAATCTTGAAACAGTATCTTCATTGTTATGCGGCGGCCGCACAAGATACCTGGGCTGATGACCTCCCTTTCACCAAAGTTTGCCTATAATAATGAAACTCGCGCTTCTATGGAGTTTTCTCCCTATGAAACGACGTTGAGTTACAATCCCTCTTTTTTGGTTGGTCCCTGTCTGCATCCTAAGGTTCCTGCTGCCACAGATCATGTTGAGCACATATGATATACCCAGTCATTAGTGTGGGAGCAACTCACAAAGGCTATCAATGATTTAAACAATTTGTGGATTGTAAACGGCTTCCTAGTCAAGATATTGTGGTGGGCTCACATGTTATGTTAGATACTCGCCATCTGCATATGCAAGTACCTTCCTGGAAGCTTGCAAGCAAACGTTCGGGTCCCCATCCAGTAGTAGAAGACTTGGGGAGTGGTGCTTTCCGGCTGAAACTGCCAGCTAATTGGAAACAGCACCCCATCTTCCACATGTCTCAGTTGTCCCTGTTCAAGGGGATCATTCCTGCTGAACCTGAACCAATCGTGATAAAGGATGCAGAGAAAGCCAAGGTGGAAAACATCTTGGCGTCCTGAAAATCCCAGCAGTCAGTTCAGTATATTGTCGCATGGAAAGGGTATCTGTACTATTAGAATAGTTGGGTCAAGACTCGCAATTACGCTAACTGCATGGAACTGGTTGAGGCGTTTCATGAATACCACCCCAATGCTCCCTTCCCCCCCAAAAAAAGTTGTACTGTAATGGCGATTAAATTTCCCAAGACGCACAAAAATGTGGCCCTGATGCAGTTTCCTAGCGGTGGTGCCCTTCCTTTGGAAAAAGGAAAGGATAATGAAAGTCCTGTGGAACAGTCCCTATGCTTGGATCAGGTTCTCTTCCCATTTCTGAGTAAAAAGGTTCCAAAGAGGTTGGCTGTACCCCTCGTTACCCAAGGCGACCTCGCCCACATGGTAGACGAGTGCTGGGTAATAGCTTTCCCTCTTTGGATCCCTCCCCCAGTGTCCACTCTCACCTTGGCTGAACTTGTCAGCTGGATCAGGAAAATCTGCGCCAAGATCACTGAATCAAAGTTTATTGGCCCAAAACCAATTTGAAAGTAAGCCCAATGATTGGAATCCACA
This sequence comes from Massospora cicadina, assembly GCA_022478985.1. Classification (NCBI taxonomy): domain Eukaryota; kingdom Fungi; phylum Entomophthoromycota; class Entomophthoromycetes; order Entomophthorales; family Entomophthoraceae; genus Massospora; species Massospora cicadina. Next base: position 130,886 of record JAKSZP010015833.1, on the reverse strand, counting down.
TAGTCAAAAAGGGATGAAGTTTGAATTATCAGCCGGAATTGCTGATGGTCTCAATTCAGCTAGCAGTGCAATTTTCAAAACTAACTCCCTCTTGAGATTGTTGGGGATGATCCCCAATGTGCAGGTAGTATCATAAGAAACCATTGACAATAGCTCAAAGATCGCATCCAGAAAATTGGGAGTTGCAGCCAGCACAGCTCTTTTGACCAAATGAACAGCCCAGCAACTGGGTATAGGTGGGTTGGGCATCCTGAACCCGTTTCCAACCAATTGGGATTGCCCCTACATGGGGTGGCCTTGGGGGATTCCCGTTGCTTGTCAGGCCAGATGCTGTCACGCCAACTTCCAGAAATACAGTTGAGCCTCAGTTTGGGCGTTTGAGGTTGAACTGACAGTGACTTATCCTGTAGCTAAATCCTTTATTCTCAATTTCAATTGAGCTTAACTGCCCCCCATCCTCAAAAATTCGCTGTTTAGGTAAAACTTGAGGGACTTAATCCCTGCTTGTTCCCACATCAATTGATAACTATTTAATCAGTTGCATCACACTGAGAGAATTGTTAGTTGCTTTTCTTCCTTTTCTTTGCAAGAAAAAATCCTTTCCTCAATTCTAGTTTTTATATGTTGGAAAACAAACCGCTTTTTCTGCCAGTGCTCCAAAACCTCTCAGGTTTTATGGCCGTGCTCATATGGTATTTCATTATGTGTCTATACACGATTATGGCTCATAGGCAATTATTGGCGTAACTCCTTCCCAGTTCCATAAACGTCATATCAGCAGCAATTCATTGGGCATTCTGGTTTGCCATTTGGGTGCTTCAGCACCTAGACTGGCAGGCCAGTCAAATTATAACTTGCTGTTTTCCTGACAGTCCCCATCCTGGGTGGCCAAGGCACTTTTGTGCTGCACCCTGAAGGGCTGACAGCCAGTCAGAACATTGTCATTGGTGTCTGGTTGGCCAGGTTCCCACCGGTTTCTCACAGGGCTGAGGTATGGGATCTTGCAACATCAGCCATTCCAGGCGCGTCACCTTGCACCAACTTCAGGTATCTTCGGTACCATCTTCCCTTATTCTATTTAATGAACTACTAACAAATTAGATAAAATGTGTGAGAGAGATCTTAATTTGGATGGAAGGATGCCTATTATACTATAGGTTACTTCGCCTTTTAAAACCCCTTGGCTATTCAAGCCAGCACTTTAATAAGTCATTGGTCATTTGTGAAAGTAATTACTTCCCCAATCCGCTTGTCTGCTTTACCAAATATTAGATTAGTAGACCCATCCTTGTACAAGAATCAGTCAATTGTATATAATTAAAGATACAGATATAACTTCAAGCATCCTAATCATAAGTCACCAGTGCTCCAAACGTCCCAGCGGAATTGTAGTCAAAGTATTGTTAATGGATTCATTGGCTTTTCATTGGTAACTCCCACAACGTCCCACAAATGACAATTGGCGGTGAACGCAGATTCCGCCAAACCTAAATCAATTAATAATTAAATAACATTAAGTAATATTGAACTAGGCGATTAGCTGGACATCACGCTTGACTAACTGATACCTCTAATTTTGATATTATCATGAGGATTTCATCTGGTTAATTCCACAACATAAACTCAGTTGGAATGCCCCACCTGCTTCTTTAACCAAAAACCCGCTCAAAGGCTAAGGAGATTGCAACCCTAAAGGTGAGGAACACCACCATGGACAAGGTGAAAAACTAATAAGATCCACAATAATATCTGAGTTTATTTCAGGCTTCTGGTATAAGCTCAGCGGACATTTGCAATATCATTATACAAACATTAGTAACGGCACTAAATTTCACAACAGATTTGAACTTCTTATGCTGCTCACACAGCAAAAAGTAATGAAAATTATTTACACACTCCCCACACCTAAAGGATAATGGCTCAGATGGTATCCCATTTGAAGTGTACCTAACGGATACTGTAACAATATAATGGCTTCCAGTCCCAGTTTTCACAACCATATAAGAGGAAGGGGAATATTAACTGACATGCGAGGCTCAATTATGACCCTTATTCATAAGAAGCATCCCAGGAGGACCACTCGAACTGGTGACCATTATCACTATTAAACGGAAACCATATACCCTTATTAAGCTCCTAGAAAACAGCCTGAATAAGTGGTCAGCGCCCCGTTAAATGGCACTCACCATGGCTTCATCCCAACGAGATCGCCGTGGAACAATTAAAATGTTCTTACAACTCTGTCAGCTAACTCACCCCATTCCAACGGTTTTGTGGTGCTACTCAACGTAAAAAAGCAAAAATTGAGTGATTTGGAGGTATCTTGAGGCCTCCCTAAGCAGACTCCTCATCCTACTATGAGCTAGTAAGTGGATCTCAGAACTAGACAACCAGTTCACACCAAAGTACTTGCCGCTGATGGGCTTTATTGAAGCAGTTATGGTTTAACAGTGTTTCCACTATGGATATACAATGAGCATGTTCTGTTCAAAATATAATTGAATTCTCTCCCTAACTTACTTTAAGAATAAATTGTGGGAAATCACGTGCTCAGAAAACCCCACCTGCACCATAGCCTCTATTGACAGCACAGCTTTGGCAGTTGGATGTAAAAAGGACCTAGACCTATATGTGAGGCCCTCAAGTGCTATTCCAAGGCGTCTAACATAAAAAGTTAACACTGATAAAACTATTATAGTGCAAGTCAATACCCCCATCTTTCCCCCCTTTTGGCCTGGAACCAACCCGTGCACTTTTCGCCACCTAGGTATCTTCACCACACACCAAGTGTTGAGATCAAGGACAACAATGACCATTCACTAATTAATTGAACTCCTTCATAGCTAGCTGGAACTGCCAGCAAACACCCCAAGATGAGCCCTGATGGTGAAAGTGTTTATGCTACTAAAGGTATGGTTCCTCAATCACATACTGTACCATGGACAGCTTCTACTCAAGGCTGAGTTTGATACTTTGTTGGTGGATATAAGAATTCAACCACCTGCTCACCGCTCTGACAATAATTTCACTATCCCACAGCAAAGATGGTCTGTAACCTTTGGGCAATAAAATCCACGCCACCTCAATACTTACCAGGCTCCTTAAGCTTATCATCTGTTGGGACGTGGTTTCATGGCTGCATTGGATTCCATCCTTATGTCTGGCGTTAGGGTTCCCTAAGTCTCCCTTGTGCCTGACCATCGGCTATCAGAGAATGGCTAACAAACCTTCCAGGACAATGCCCCAAACCTTCCTCAAGTTTATGATAAAACAAGGCTCTTTAGTCCCTCAAGGAGGTAGGTTCATTCATGTAAAACGCTTTCCTGTACAAAAGGAGTGTCCCTGGCATCATCCACCACTGACATACCTAGTCTATAATAGAAGGATTGTTATCTCCTGCCTCAACCCTCTGAACAGACCCCCAATACATCCTCGCTTCTTCAAACTTCAGTCCCTACCATAGAATGCAATCTTAAGGCTCTCTGGAAGGATGTTAAGCACCATATTCTCTTGGCAAAAATGTCAAATATGGTGTGGCAAGTTCTACACAGCTTGTACAAGACAGGGGATTGAACTGGTCCCACCTTCCAGCACAAGGGCTACCCTTAATGTGCTGAGTTGATAAACACTCACCTCCACTGCTTTACCTGCCCCCTCAACACCTAAATTATGGAATAAGGTCCACAAACTTCTTCAAATATAACCCTGGGTTAGGCATCAATTTCAGGACATTATGTTTTACCGCTTGCTCCCTGACTGCCCCAATCTCAGTGTCATGGCGTTCTGGGTAAAATTATGTAACATTGATAATTTGTACCTTTGCACTGCTTTAGACTCTCAGATGTGGACATAGCCTCACATAATTACCCCTTTTTAGGTGCATTTTGAGATGGCCCCTGCTGGAAATTCACCTGCGATGACTGATTTTAATCAGAATTGAGGTCCAGCAGCTTTAGTATAGTAAGACTTTAAAAGCCCGTTGTATATATCTGATTCTCTCTTAGACTGATGATCAACTCTTTGGAGTTATTGGTCACATCTGCCTGAAGGGGCTAAGCCTTCTGAGGAGGCTATGCATTTCAAAAGGGCTTAGTCTTCTATGAGAAGGTTGATCTCATCTAACAAAAATTATATCAGATCGGACAATTAGCAATATTTGTCCTCTAAAAGAATAGATCTTACCTCATATGAGGAACGAAGATCCTTATGAAGGTCTTCTAAATACTCTCCTATAAGATCTCTAAGTTTTAACTAATAAAGACACCACATATTTTTGTCACTTGTAGCTACATTTTTGTCTTTTAAGATTTAATATCTTTTCATCTAGTACTAAAAAAAAGATTAAATATCTTTATTTTAATTGGAATCCAAAATTGCAATGACACTAATAATCTCAGTGCTTTTTTAATACTTAATAAAGCCATGAAGCTAATAATAAATTATAGCCTTCACGGCGCCTGCATAATATAATTTCTTGTAAAATTTCAATACTGGTTATTTCTGCCAGGTCTGCTTCCACGGCTTCCTGATAAAAATATATTATCACATTGATGAATACTTCTAGTGAAGATAGTCCCTCATCAGGGGGTGGAAGGCGAGTCGGTAGGGCATATGGCTACCAACCTGAAGGTTGCAGGTTCGATTCCCACCCTTCGCACATCGATTGGGGTGCCAGCCAAAGGAAACTATTGGCGGTTAGTAGGTATAATAACACGAAAACCTTACCCATGACGTAACCAGAAAAATCTGAGTCCCGATCTGGAGGTGAAAAAACTTTCTATGACAGAGTTGACCCTGCTCAGGTTTCATGTCGATACTTTCTTTCTCTATTTCAGTAATGTCTGTCCCCCAGTCAGCTTGCCTTGAATAAATAAAATAAAATAAAGATAGTCCCTCATCAGAGGAATCAATGAGTATCACGCAATGGGTGCATACCAACAGGCAGGAGATGCCTTCTGCCAATATCAGTGATCTTCATTTACAAGCTTTTATTGATTTGGCCATTGAAGGCCCTGACCATACCAATTAACAATTTAAAGCTGCAGATGTGGAAGAAGAAGTTAAAGGCTTAATAAGCGGGGCTATTCATCCAGGTGCGCGTCCTAACCAAGAATGAGCATCTAAGGTTTCATCTAACATCATGTAATTATATGAGAGAGCTGTATTAAACATACTGAATTCACGTTGTTCAGATTGGAGCAGTATCTCAGGCAATACATGCATCCCGCCATTCATCATCTACTTCAAATTATGGGGCAAGATCATTTTGAATTTAAATGCCAGTTGACTTTAATTCAGCAGTTTCATTATCAGCTATCTCTTTCTGTGAAACCGCTTCTAACTTTGGTCATGATAATTAGGAAGCCATATTTGATAATTGGAGAGAAATCAATAGATTGCACAACCAACTTGTTAGAATCAACTATGGAGTTGTGAGTATTTTAAGTCAATAAGTATCTCAACAGATTACTGAAGTTACTAAACCTATATAACTTCGATTAACTGCCCTTGAAGAGGAATTTACTATTCAACTAAAACAGATATGCCCAAAATAAAGAGCGCTTTGTTGATTATATGGGCTATTTCAACAACTTATCCATTTTGTATATAATATTTGAGAAGGTAGAACTGGTCCTATTGGTCCTTCTGGACCTCTGTGGCCACCTAGTTATCCCTCTGTGATACTGAGGCCTACTGGTGAGCGAGGTCCTCAGGGACCTGCGGGACAACAGGGTCCCCCTGAGCCTGTAGGTCATGAAGGTTCTCAAGGGCCCCAAGACCCTTAAGGTTCCCTTGGCCCTATACTTTCTTTTCCTGACTCTTAAACTCTGAATCCTTTGGTAACAAGAGTGCAAGCTTTAGAAATCCAAAAATGAGCCATAGCTCAGGGCTGTTTTTATCTTTGAATGGTCATTAACTAACCCGGATTATATACTAACCAAATTATTGGATGGTGTTAACAATGCTTATTGCCTATGCGATGCTAATCAGTCTTATCAAGAAGCTCAGTTTATAATGTTATCCGCCTCCATTGACCATTTAACCGCTAAGTATGGAGTGATTGAGATTAATCTAGAAGAAATGCTCACTGCGATTTCTAACTTAAATCATTCTTCTTCAAATGACCGCATTATTCAATGGGTCCAAAACTTGCAAGATGATATTAACAAATTATGTCAACAAGTTGACCAATATCCTAATCAAGTCCATATCCCTAAGTCTGAACCCTTTGAAGCTGATCTGGTCCTATATTGGGCGTACACATATTAAGCAATAACCATCTTTTTCAAACCTACCTTTAAAGATAAGTATGAGCCAGGAGAAGGTAGTATCAACTCTTTTTTATTTGTTTATGAGCGAGCGATGGACGGAGTGACTGACCAACAAAAAGTTTGGCATATTACTTCTTGTTTAAGACAATTTGCTCAGGAAATCTTGGTCTGACACCTTAAGGTTTGCCAGAAGTAAGCTCAAGTGCAAAATGCTATTATTAAGGAATTTGGAAGTGAACAAACTTATCTTATCAAAAGCAATCCTTCATGAGCATCCAAGATAAGCAAGAAGAAACAATTCAATAATTTTCTAAGCAATTTTATAATGATACCCAGACTCTCACTACTTGTTATTGTATTACTTTAGATGATTTTATTTCAACTGTGATGAGCGTTTTTGCTTCTTGTACTCAGTTGTTACTTCATTTGAAATCTCTTATAGGTAATTTCTGGTTATTCTAAACATAAAAGAGATGTTAATGGAGATCCCTAATGGTGTGGTGCATCCATCTTCTGCTCATAATCCTCGCTTCTATGTCCATGGAGTGCCATCTAGACCAAAACTTAGAACTAAGGAAAATCCTTGAGGCTACTGCGGACTAATTGGTCATATGGAACAACAATTTTGGAAGAAGCAAGCTGAAGAGTAAAAATAGAGTCGGCATAGGGCAAGTGGCTCCCTGTGCTGACATACTCCTGTGCCTCAATCTCTTTTTAGTACTAGATGGTCCCCTCCTGTGCCTCAATCTCAAACTTTTATTAAATCTAAAGATTGTAATGTTATATCTGCTCCAGGTGGACTTGATATCCCTGATGATTTAGTCAACAAAGAGAATATTTCTTCATATGTTTCTATTTTTCTTATAACCCAATTTGACCAATTATTCCTTCAATATTTTCAATCCTACATATTGGTACTGATGTGACTTTAGTGGAGGTCTAGGTACACAAAGTAAAAGTTTTAGCCATTATCAAAATGGGATATTACATAAAAGTGATCTTATCCCAGCTTATGAAAAAAACAAAGTTGCGTCGGATATAAACCACTCCCAAGATTATGAAACCACTTATTCTTTATATACTAAATCCATAAGAGCATATTCTTCTCATCCAATGCGCGTTCAGAAAATTAGTTATTTTGTCACATGTAGTGGTGTTGGATAATAACTGTTACAACTTGCTTTTGGGAACCAAATTTCTTATTGATTTTGATGCACTAATTAGACATAAGAACAATTATCTTTTTTTTAATTTGATTACAAGTTTCTTTAATTCTAAAAGTTGTCCCAAATGATAAAAGCAAACTTAAAAAACGTGTTTGCCTATTTTAATATTCTAACTCCATCTCTCATCTTGAATACCAAATATTGGGATCTAATTCTATTCTTTGCCTCCATCAGTTTGCGCCTCCAAAGGAATGTTTTTTATTCTATCAATTTAAACACAATTCCTCGTAAAGCTCAAGTTATAATTGATAATGGAGTGAAAGTAACAGTACTGACTGATCATTTATTAAAGATCTCAGGTAACCTTAACCCCTCCCATCTGAAGGCCTTAAACTGTACCAGTATCCTTGATCCCGCATATAATGGAACTGTTCTAGTTTTACTAGCTAATATCACCTCTCAACCTATGAATTTGAATTAAAATAACCATATCACTTATGCACGGCCTACCTATGTACATGAAATATCATCTAACACTGGATGTGAGGAAATAGGTGACTTTGGGTTGGATGACCCACCTATTGTCACTTGAGTCAAAGAAGGATATGGAGATTTACTTGCTCTGGAACAACAACAAGCATCCAAGGCTCTAATTGAAGAGTATGCGGATATATTTGAAATTGGCTCTAAAGATCTTGGGTTAATAAAATGTGCAGCATCAGGTAATTATGGGGATACTCCCCCTATTTGAGCACGGCCTTATCAAAAGTCTAAAGTTGAGGAGGCTCAAGTCTCAGTGGAATTAAAAAACTTCTTAAAGCGGGCTAATAACGCCTTTCCAATATCCATGGGCTTTCCCTCTACTTCTTATTCAAAAAAGGTGGAGGTCATAGGGAAGTTATGGATTATCATCTTAATGCTGTTACCCAAAAAATTTATATATTACCTCACGTAGATGATTCATCAAGAACACTATCTGGATAATAGTTCTTTTCAGCCATGGTCCTTGCTAGTGGTTACTGGCAAAATAAAATGGCTCCTGAAGATCGTTAAGAATGCGCATTTATTTCTGGTGAGGGTTTATTTGAATCTACTCATATGCCACAGGGGCTTTGTAATGCTCCTGCTACCTTTCAAAGGGCCATGGATTATTTATTTGGTGATTTAGAACTTTTTTGCATTTTAGTTTATTTAGACGATGTTACTATTTACCTTTAACTTTAACAAACATTTAGCCCATTTAAAAGAAGTATTTGGTCAAATGCATCAATCTTCTCTTAAGCTAAAGCCATTAAGTATGCTTTTTAAAACAAAAGTGGAATTCTTAGGCCATAAGAGAAATCATAATGGGAGTTTACCCTTGTCTGATAAGATTCAAGCCATTATGGATATGCCTGTTCCTAAGAGTTTATGCGATATACAAGCATTTCTAAGGATGGTTGGTCAATACTGACAATTCATCCCCCATTTTTCTGAAATTGCAGGACCCTTACTTTATTTATTACATAAGGAAGTTCCTTTCTTATGGGAAAAATCGCAGTAGAAGTTGCTCTTGAAAACTTTTCTTTCTCGTTGCAAACACTTTTGCAACCCATTAATTTAAAGATTAAATCTAGTTTGATAATCTCATAGAGGAGATTAGTCTGCGCCCATGTCTGGGAGCAGTTGGGCAAGCAAGGCAAGAGGAGCAGGTGGAAGGACCGCGGCCTCTAACGTTTGAAAACGCCCCGGAGAATCTGGCAGAATAGAAAAAAATCTCAAAAAACTGGCGGTCACAATTTCCCCGGAGATACTTGTGTGGCAAGCACGATGCAACCAGTATATCAACACGCCACACTCTCAGCCACTTTTGTCAGTGGAATTCAGAGTCTGTGTGTATCTGGATATCCAAAAAACAGCCTTATGGGAAAAATTTTGTGAAGATGTACACAAAATTTTCCCAACTGCGGTGTACGTTGCACCTCACTCCATGTCACACGGTTGGCTGGACCCGGGTTTCAAAAGAAAAATAGCAGCAAACAAGGCTGCAGTGGTGCACATAGTGGTTGACCTCCCCAAAGGGCAATGGGTCGTCAAAACCAAATGCACCAGATGGACAAAATCACACCAAATTTTCCTCATGTTTGACTTTTTGCCTACTACGGTAAAACGTGACATTTTGGAGCAACACCTGAAAGATGATCTCGCCATATATGACGATATACAATCTTTTGAAATGCAATGTTTCACACTGATGCCACACCTGTGCACCGGCAAAGCTATCACAGTTCTGACCCCAACTGAGGAGATTGCGAAGGACCTAACCCAGATCCCGCACTCCACTTTTATTGATATCGCAGGGCACACCACCCACCCATTCTGGGTAACCGTGGACAGCGCGCCCCCTATTTGCACCCACTGTGACGCGTTTGGCCATAAGGCACATGCATGCCCCATCAAGGAGGGCATCACATTCCAAGAGCACCCCTCAGCGGCCATAGCCAGAGGAGAGGCGCACTATGAACCAACCGCAAGCACCAAGGAGGCTTTCCCATGGGGAGCACAAGGCTACTACCTATTGGTAAAGCCCATCTCCCCGCAGGAGCAGAAGAAGGCCAAGCAGGCCCATAGAGCCGCGGCCAAGGAAGCGGCCAAGGCCACCACCACCATCCCACACTCACAACGCCAGGAGGACATGGAGACCTTTGTGGCAGAAGCGACTCAGGAATCCATTACCCAATCAGATTGGGAGACCCATGCCGAGTGGCCCCTCAATCTGAGGATCCGTTGGAGATTTGATCTCACCCAATCGCTGCACCCAATCTCTGGTTGAAACCGACTTGGGACCTATCCCAAATGAAACTTTTTTTTGCCCCACTCGATGGTGCACTGAACTTATCCACACCGCAAAAAATTCGTCCGACGTCAGGAAAACAAAAAGTGAAGGACAAAGCCAATGCGACTCTTTCTGCAAAAATTAACAAAAACCCCGATAGTGTTGCTGCTAACACCCATGCTGCTGTGAAAGCCCGTGGGACCTAGAAGAGGCTGGTGGGCCCGGGGGCCCACCCCCTCACACCTAAGGTGCAATGGGGGAAACTTTCACTCTAGGGATGCTGAATATCGCCAGACTCAAGGCCTTCCTGTCTTGGGCTAGGAAACTGAGTTTTTTACAACACAATTTACCCGTGGATGTCCTGGCCATCCAGGAGTCCCACTTTCCATGAGGTTCTGAGGAAGCTTGGAAAACAATGCTCCTTCCATCCCTATCCTTTTGGTTGAAGCACTGTGGGGTGCTAATTTGGAAGAATAATTTTATCAAATTCACATCCTCAGAAACATTCCTAAATGGCTGAGTGCTTGTTGTCACCTTCTCGTGGGCTGACATTGCGCACACAATGGTCAACTTTTATGCCCTAAACGGTGCACATGAGCGTCAGGAATTTTTCTTGTTGGTCAAATCCCTCCCGTTACCCCCTGATTTTTTCCTAGTTGGTGACATGAACTGTTGGCTAACCTCACCAACGGACTGGTGGCCACCCTCACCCAATGCCCCACAAGGTCATGTAGAACTACGCGTTCTAAAAGCCACCCTTGGGTTAATGGATGCGCTGCCACAAAATGCCCCACTGCATAAAAACATGACGCGTCCCCACGTCCACAACGGCCAATTAAGGTCCATGACCCGCATCAACCTTATTCTAACACTGGCGAAATTCCAACCCCACATCTCCCACTTCAAAACAACAAAAATGGAATTCTCTGACCATTGACTGGTCTCAATAACATACCACTTACCCATCACAGTTGCAAAGGCCCCACATTGGTGCAAAATCTGCCCCCCTGAGCTCGCGTCGCCAGGATTTTCCACGTGGGTGGAAGAGGCAACTTTGGCGAAATTGTTTGTTGCACCATTTTGCATGGACCTAATTTCCACATGGGCAACTTTCAAAGAGGACACCATCCGCCACTATCACCATCTCTCCTCCGGACGCTCACGAGCCACATTGGCAGTTATCTCGTGTGCTCTGGTGGAATTGGCCCACTTGGAGTCCAACATTCCAGCCACAGGATACAGCCCTGCATGGGGCCGAAAGTGGGTGGAGGCAGCTGCCCACCTCAACGCACTCAAAAGGCAACATAAACATCAGGTTTGTGTTCAATACAGGGCTATACACATTACATTGGGTGACACGTGCTCCACTTATTTTTTTCAAAAATTCTTTGCACCGCTCCAGAGCTCAGCCTGCAAACAGGTGTGAAAGCCAGACGATTCCATCGCGGATAAGCTAGCCGAAGTAGTGATTGAGATACAAAATTATTACTTTGAGTTATACCAATCCGAACCAATTCTGCCAGCTGAAATGGCGAAATTTCTTGATAGCACTCACATCCACACCATTTCCTGATACCCGGAGTTAATGAATTTGATTACTCCAGATGAACTCTGGTACACCATCCGCGGTGCACCAAATTGGAAATGCCTCAGCCCTGATGGCATTCCATATGAGTTCTATAAGAATTAATTTAAATATTTATCCCACTGTTGCTTGCCTCCCATAACCAGAGCCTTCTGGAAACGCGCCTTCTACCAGGAGGGCAAGAGGCCTACACCATTACGCTGTTTAAGAAAGGGGATAAGCTAGACCTAGCCAACTGGCGCCCCATTTCTCTAACTAACACGGATACTAAAATTATAACTAAAATTATGGCTAACTGTCTAGGGATTGTAGCATCTGCCACCATCTTCCCAGAACAATTCAGTTTCATACCCAGAAGGTCGATTTGGGGCAACATACACTCTGTGGCTAACGCATGTCAGTCCACGGCCTTTGGGGCACTTGTATTTTTTGACCAAAAGAAGGCCTATGATAGAGTAAACTGGGATTACCTCAGGGTCTGCCTACACCAATTCCGCCTACCCCCCCTCTTCATCAGCTGGGTGATGATGATGGAATATGCGACAATGGCAGTGCGTGGCCCTGGCTTCCTCACGGAAGTAATCCGCCCTCAAAGGGGCCTACGCCAAGGGGACCCCTTAGCCCTCTCTTATATAACTTCAGCCTTGACCCACTACTTTGGAACGTGAATGCCCGCTTCACTGGGGTCCATGTGCATGGCTAAGCCCCAGTTAAGATGATGGCATTCATTGATGATTGTGTAATCAGGGTGTCTAATAATCATGATGCACGCGTGCTTGAAGCGCTTATCCAGGTTTACTCCCGGGTAAGTAATGCTGCACTAAACGCCTCTAAAACCGAAATCATCCTCCTTGGTCAGTATCAAACCTGCTGGGCCTCAGCGGCCTGTTTCCAGCCTAGCCCATCTGCTCGCACACGTGCCTGCTTACCCTGCCCACCCCACACCGCCCCACTTGTGCTACCCTTTGTGCAGCGCCCCACCGTTGGGCCCATCCGCCACTTGGGGTGTGGTTGGAGGCAGGCGGGTATTCCTCTTCAATGATGGAAACCATATTCTGGATAACGTGACGAAGCGCATAGCCTCCCTCAGAGCCCACCCTACTTCCCTTACTAGCAGGGTTGTTCTAGACAACTCTATGTTCCTCTCCAAAGTTTGGTTTGGAGCCTACGCCATCGCCTTCTACCCAGGTTTTTTCAAATCTCTGTATGCCCTTCTACAAGGGTGGCTCTGGTTGGGCCGCCCACCGCCAGTGCATCTTGAGGTCATGTTTGGCCCTCGCCATAGTGGTGGCATGGGCCTGCTCGACTTTGAGGCCCATACTGCAAAGATACTGGGCACCTGGATCGTGGCCATCGCCATCCCTATGATCCCCTCCCAACACTGGTCCCATGCGGCCCGCTCCAACTTCTCCTGTGCCCTGGGCCTTGCCAATCCTTCACACCCTCACTCCTTGATGAAATATCTGGCTTCACACCCTTCGGCCGCTGGTCCTCATGGTACTGCACCCTACCTCAAACATTCCTTCTCTCCATGCGGAGCGCTGAGTGAAAAAATCGTATTTGTGGACACACTGCCCAGAGAGAGCGCCCCTCTCCTTGGTTCACACAGGAGGTACAGAGGCTACCCATTCTGGATGGAATAATACCCACACGGTCCCATGTTCTATTCAGGGTGGACTACTTGGACATGATAAACATTCCTTATTCCCTTGAAACCCAGAAGACAATCTGGAAATACACCCACCACCCTCTGCTGCTGCCTCATGTCCGTTCCCATGTGATGCGATGTCAGAGGCTGGTGTACCGTACTGCTGAGCGCTCTAACGCTCTACGCTCATCCTTCGTCATGTGTGACCAGTATGGAACGATGTTTTACCGCCTGGAGAAGTGCCCTACCTCTAAAGCGTTATGGCGCTAGGTGCATCGTCTGCTTGGCCAGGATCAGACACATCCCTTCAGTTTATCTATGGATATGTTTTCTTTGTCTATGGTCTCCCCTCTCCCAACCTCCCTCCTGGTTCCCAGTTTGGTTTATCAAATCTGACCCCTTCCTACACTCGTGCTCAATTGTGGTTTTGGACCCTTTACACGTTCCCCCTCCTCCTTGTAGTGGCGTTTCCGCTGGCAACAGGAGATAGCATTGCTTCTCTAGGGTGCCTCCCCTGTTCTACGTTCCATTTTCTTTATGTCTTTTTGGAAGTGTCTGTCCCCTGGTCGGCCTTCCCCACAATAAATTCAAATTCAAATTGTGAAAGATTAAGGTATTACAGTTAGGAGTAATCTATCAGCTTTGATGGTTTTTATTAATGGTTTATTTTTGAGTCAGCCATCAAAATCTAATAGGCCTGATGCCTGGAAAGCGGCCAGAAGCTTACATGGGCTTACACTGGTGCAGCAAAAGGTGAGAGCACTCATGTACCAAATTGACAGACTGACCAAAGAATCTGCAATGGTTCCTGCACAAAAAGGACCTGGAGAGCAAACTCCATTACAAAAACAGACTGGAGAGACCAACTTACTTAACAAATCAAAAGCAGGGTAGCCTTTGCTGAACAGAAGGCTCCGGTCTCCTTTGCAGTGGTGGCCACTAATGGAGCTGGGGTTGGAACCAAGCTTTTCAAACCGGGGAACTCTGGCCTGAAAAAGATTTTCTGGCAAGCATGAAGGAGAGCCTCAAGAGGGTTCACTTTGTGGAAGCAAAGACCGGGTGTTCTAAGGAGATGCTATGGGACACATGATTGAAGTGTGCGTGTTTGCCACACTCCATATTTTGCATTTGCTCCTGGGTTAAAACTAATAACTTTCCAGTATAAGCTTAACAAGGAACCGGCTTTGGCTTCCTGTTTTAGCACCAGACGAGGAGGCCATATGTCTTGGCATTGGCACCAAGATTGGAATGTTCATACTGAGGGACGTGCCACCTATTGTCACTAGATGGGCCATAATTTTTTCAGCTGAAAGGGTTTTCAGAGTAATCACCATTAATGAGAACAAGCTGGTAAAAAACTTGTAGCAGAAGGATGTTAGCTTAATTAAGTTCACCGTAGGATCTGTGTACTGGGTTTTGAAAATTGAACTTATAAAGTCATACTGGGAGCTGCCTCGTTCAGTCACTATGGGGACCTGGAGTGTCCCTGTGGTACCTCTAACAGGTGTTTTTTGTGTGGCATAAAGGGGGACGTCATAGCCAATTGTCCTCAGGTTAACCTCCTGTGGAAGTGGCCGAGCCTAAGGGGCCTAGAGAGGGGTGCCATTAATGGTTCTCTCAGAAAAAAAGAAGTTAGCTCCCAGAAGGCATTAGAAACCAGCTTAATTGTCAGCTAAGGCAAAGGAGGCGTCGGTGGCTGGCAACGCCAATTTAGAGGCAGTGACCGAGGATATGAAAGGTGCCAGAAAGGTCAACAAGGAGTCAAAGTGGACCCAGAAAGTGCAGAAAGCTGCTAGAATCCAAATTGAGCTTAGTGGTGTTTTGGCATGTTCTGCAAAGGACATTATATACCAGCATGTCTCCCAAACAGATGGGGTTCTCACCATCATAGATCACAGAAGAGGCATGCTACAACAATGGATGTGGGCGGGTTAGAGCGCGCGAGGCCCATAGGGGAAGTGGTGAAGGTGAGGGATGTGCTGCCTGCTAGCAACAGTAGGAAGAGCCTTTGAAAGCAATGCCTTCAACTGATGCGGAGGAGTCTGTTGAGGGCCCTAGTATTAGTAAGATTCCGGCGGCTGCTATGACCAAGAAGCCACCACCCCTGGCCCAGTCTATTACTGGATAGGGGAGGAAGAAACGTGGTTCCGCTAAACCAGCCTGGGTTATAGAGGATGTTTTTCCCCAGTTCCTAGCACCAAATCCTCTTTATTTCTAACCTATGGCAATCAGGGTTGAATTTTCTAGCGTGCAGGGTCTGAATGTTCTCAGGCAGCAGCAGAGAGTGAAACTCTGATTTCAACTACATTAAATTAATATCAGCTTCCTCAACAAGACTAAGCTCAAATACGGGGTGGAAGAGGACTCATTTACAGTCTACTCTGAAGTAATCATTTTTCTATCACTTGGTGGATCAAACAAACTCGTATTCGCCCTTAGGGGAGGCAAAGAGGGAGGGAAAGAAACCAAAGGGGCCATTTTGGTTTGGTAGGCGGACAAGGTTAAGTTTATGGACAAAAGGGGATTGATTTCTGGAAGAGCAGTGGCATTGATGATATTGTTTGGAGAGGAATCAATTTGTTTTATTGGCATATAAGCTCCCAATTATGGGTCTAAGAAAGGCCTTCTTCCATAAGGTCAGCCTAAGGATCCAGGAGGAAGGTAATATGGGGTTGGTAGTGTTGGGGGGACATGAACTGTTCTGTTTTAGGGATGACAGGGTTGGGGCTTCAGGCAAATGGGGCTTTAATCCTAGAGCCCACAAGTTGGCCAGTTTAATGATCGACCTTAGTCTACTGGATGTGTGGAGATGGGCCATGGTGAGGAAGGGGAGACTGGATGGATTCACGTCCAGAGGGATCATTTTCCCTCAAAAACTTTTGTCAGTGATAAGCCTCCCCTGAGTCAATGCAAGTTGATCCTTAGAAAACATGATCCAGATGCTTTAGACAACAGGTCTCTAGAACTTTAGATCAGTTATCCTCAGGTTGCTTCTGTGAGGAAAGGGATCTGGAGACTGAATCCCAAACTCCTGAAGTGGTTTTCACTTCAGGAGATCATGAGGAAGAAAGTGAGATGGTGAGAAACCAGATTTTGGGGAAGACAGACTCGCCAGTAAAATGGTTGCAGATGAAGGCTGATCTCAAGATGGCATGTGAAATTTTTGGAAGGCATCTAGGGGCCTTGTGTTTGAGGTATAAAACGGTGAAGCGGAGCTTCTAATTTACCTGAAAGAAGGCTGCGGTCATAAGGACATCTGCCATCAGGGACAAGGCTAATTATTATGCGAAATTGATGGGAACCTTCATGGTGGATAGCCTCAAACAAAGGAAATCTAGGTGGGTTAGGACTCGAACAGCAATGTGGCTCTACTCTGCAAGGCATTAGGGGATTACAGACCTTCATCAAGGATCTTGTCACTTTGTGATGAGGGAGTTGAGGTGAAGGATGCAGCTCGCATGGTTGAGGTGGCCAATTTCTACTATGAGGACCTTTATAGATCCTTGGAGAATGACCTGAAATTATCCAAAGTACTCACAAGCGGATTGAGGGTACTACCAAAGGAAACTCAGCAGCAACTATGTAGAAATATATTAAGTCAGGGGTTTCAGACGCCATCTACAATGGTATGAGTGGTAAGGCTCCCAGGAGGATGGGTTGATCCTTGAGCTCTACAAGTTATTTTGGTCAATAATGTCTGAAATGCTTGCTGAGATATACAATCAACTTCTAGTCTCTGGTGCAATCAAGAGCATTTCAAAAGGCGTGGTGGTGGTGTTATAAAGGAAGGGAGATCCTTCCCTAATGGGGAACTATCAGCCTTTGACTCTTCTTAAAGTTGACAATAAGATGTTTAATGAAAATCGTAAACAATTGACTATAGGGGTTGTGGCGGACGTTGTTGGGAAAGAGAAGAATGGGTTTTTATCAGGACGCTCAAATACTGACAAACTGATACTTCTTCACCTGGTAAAAGAGTGGGAAAGTAAAATGTATGGCTTGAAGGGGTGGCTACTGTTTCTTAATTGAGAGAAGGCGTATGATCAGGTGAATCATGAGTGTCTCTGGAAAGTGTTAAGTAGGGTTAAAATCAAAGGGCGCTTGTTGAGACTTTTTAAAGCAATTTATGGGGAAGCCTCATTAGTTGCAATATCAATGAAATCCTATCCCACTCCTTGAAGGTGTGTATAGGCGTGCCTTAGGGTGACCGTTTATCTCCCTTGTTGTTTGTGCAGTAGAGACCCTTTCAGGAGCCCTCAGGGAGTTGGTTTGGAGAAAACTTACCATCAACTGCGTGGAGTACTACCATTAAATGTTTGCGGATGATACCTGGATTTATGTTTTGTCAGAGGAGAAGAAGAAGGTGGTGTTGAACATTCATTATGAAGATGTACCAAAATGCAAGCAACACAAAGGTCATTTTGTTAAAATTCAGGGTTTTGCCCTTGGAAGAACGGCAACGTTGAGTGTGCACCATGAGCTTGATCCCCTGGATGGCAACAGGGAGGAGTTTCTGTACCTTGGGTGCCAATTCATGTGCGGGCGTAACTATATGAAAGTTAGCTCAAAATTAATTGGACCTTAAAAGGCGGCTTGAAAGTGGCAATTTCTCAATCTACCTTATTGGGGCAGGGCCATTTTCATGCATACTTTCATTCTTATCAGATTAAGGTACTCTTCCAGATTTGTTCCACCGCAGGCGTCTTCCATTAAAATAATATAGAGTTTGGTAAATTTGTTCGTCTGGTAGGGGCGGACATAAAAAACCAGTTGCTCTAACTTGTGTCAGGAGCTGAAGAAGGGGGCATCAGTATGACTAACATTAAGAGTATTACCAAAGCACTTCAGCTGAAGTAAATTGAATGGGTCGATTGGGAGGGAAAGTCCATTTGTTGGGCTCCATTAGTGGAATACTACCTTTCTAAGGCTGTCAAGGGAAAAACTAACAAGGATCTTGGTGTCAGCTGAGGCATCAATCAAGGGGCCATTCTAAGCGCGGGGAACCTACCAGGCTACTGGAAGGATTACTAAAGCTTGTGCAGGAAACAAAGGTAAATTAGAGGGTAGAGTAGAAATTAAAAGGATCTAGGCAAAACCCTTTGGGGAGGATCTTGGGGCCTGAATATATAACCTTGTCTGCGCAAGGCCTTCAAGCACTTTATTGGGGCAGTTCACTGGGGGTACCTCCTTAATGGCGATGGCCAAAGAGTGCTTAGGATGGAAGCAGCTAATAATGTAACCAGTGCCTCCAAGGTGCTGGTAAGGAAGGCATGAGATGTTGTGGAAGCAACTGAACTGCCTTCATGCTGGGAGTAATCAATCTCTTTTCTTGCTGCATTAGAGGCTGGGGAAGCCTGTTCAGAAGGTCATGGAGAGCAGTATTGGTGGGTGTTCCCACATCGAAGAGAAGGCTGGAGATACCGCAAATAGGAAAGCCTCTTCATCCTTTGAGACTGGCTAAAGGTGGGAGGTGGTGATGGTGTTTCCTCTCAGAGTTAACAGCTGCCATGTTATGGAAGTTATAATACAGAGAGCTATGTTCGACGTACTTTTCCTGGATCACTAACAAATCGAAATATGACCTGATAAACCTGTGGGGGAGGAGTGTTAAGGGATGCTGGTCTATAACAGTATAGAACTTTCTCTTTTGACTCTGCAGCAACATTTTGGTCACTGTGATGACTCTACACAAGTGAAGTAAGCATAAGAGGATGACCTTATGTATGCCTGTAAGGTGTGTGGAGGGGAAATTACAGCAAAACAATTCTTTACAGAGTGTCCAGTAGGGGATGCTGTGTGAAGTGTTCTCCTATGTTATGAAGCATACCGACCAGAGTGTAAGTTGTCATCTGGTCATAATTGATAACCAGTTATTCTGACTGCGTATTCTCCTCCAAGTCTGCTTGCAGAAAAAGAGGGGTTCAGGTTCTGATGTACGATGTGGGGAGAGGTGATGTATGGTTTATTATTTCCCAGAAACCAGTATTAATTCCATTTAGAGAGAATTCAGGAGACAAACTCCCTGGCCATAGTCAAGCGCAGTCTATAAATAGCTGTAGAAAGCTATGGCAATCCTCTCTCCTCAAGTAAGTCTAACTTGGGGGTCAGTCTGGTCTCAAAGCTTGCAGTAAGGAATGAAAGGCATAACTCTGAATGGCTGGGTAGTCTTTGCTACCTGGTATACCTAACAGTGAGGAATATATCAGTTTTGGGGTGGTGTGAGCCACCTCACCTGTGGTAGTTCCCACATCTGTGGTGCTTAGATTCATGCAGACCCAGTGCGGCGGGTGTCAGTAACCCAGGTTTCATCCCACAAAGTTGCCTGCACTGGGTGGCCTAACGAGCAAATGAAAGCTAATAGATTATTGATGGGAATAATATCTAACTAACTTCTTGGCCTCCAATCTTGGTGTTCAAACCTAACTTATGCAAACAATTAATTCTTGAAAGAATCTCCCAATATCATAATTTAACCCAATTAATGTAATGTTCAAATCCTGTGTGACAGAACTAAGATAGAAAGTCCCAGAATCCTACAATACTTATTATTATAGATATTGGCTTGAAAGCACTTAAAAAATTTTCCTTAGAATAAAACCTTGAAAACTATTATATATTTAGTTTTGATAGTACTAATTAATTATACTCTTTTCACCGCACAGTTTTAGCTCTTTTAACTAGGAACTAGTGACGTTTTTTAAGATATGCCAACCTTGGCGTTTTTTCTTTGTAAGACTTTGATTTTTATTAAAGTAAACATTCCACATTTTTTCGTATGGAATTTTGGTTTTTGGATTCTTATTTCTTTGCATAAGAACACCCTCTGCGTCCTGAAGAACTCTGCTCCCTGCCAGGCTCTTTTTTAGGTTCCTGGTGGGATTATTATTACATTAGAAAAGGACGATTTGATGTTGGACGCCTCCTTGGAACATGATGTCATTTATCTAAGTGATTAAGCTATCAATATTCACATAGGAGAAATGGAAGCTATTCTCAGCCTTTTATTTCACCTTCCTTTGGAAGTAAACTCTCCTCCTACTGTAAAGCAACATTAATTACAAATCTCAGCTTCATTTAGGCTCTCCAACTCCTCTTTTATGTGGTTTTTGTTGGAATTAAGTCTAGTTATATGCCCGTAGGTGCTTTTTACACCTGATTATCAAAATTTTTTTGCGGGAAAAATAATATATTCAACTGTTAGAAGTAATTTTTTCTCAATGTACAACTTAGAGTTTAATTATAAATTTTAATACTAAGATCAAATTTTTATCTGTTTTCAATAAGAAGACTTGGGGTTGAAATAGCAAACTCCATTTTGCACTCACTGCGTAGTATTTAAAGCTTCTTGAAGCTAAAAGTGAAATATGCATGAAATTCAAAACAAGCTTCTAACCCAATTACAAAATATGGATTTCGACCTATCATAGCTGTCAGAATTCAATATAGCAAATGAATTGAACTCCCCACTTCCAAATCTGGCTGTGCCAAATCAGTTTCCAAACCTAACCAAACGAAACTGACTTCAGGATCCTCCTCCCCTATTCATGAGTCACGTGGGCGGAATTTCCACCAATTCAGTCAGGTGGGCAGCGAATCCCTTTGAGAATGCCCATGAGGCGGCCAATCTGGAAAATCAGAAAAGATCTTGAATGGATGGGGCCCCAACAATCACTGAGGCACCAAGTACCCACTCATCATATAAATATTTACACTTTTGATTTAATAAAGCATTTGTTATTCTAACCCAATTTTCTGTTTCTTTCTCAGCGCTTTTTCCAAATTTTTAAATTTGAGCTACCTTTAAACCTCAGCGACAATCAAAAGGACTGCAGCGCCAACAAATGTGGTGCTCACTACAGGGGGCTCCGAGCTGTTTTATGTGAAAACGTCTATCACAAACAATGTAAAAATACTAGCAGCACTGAAGATCAATTGCTGGTCAGTTGAGAAGCGTTGCTCAATTGGTTAGCACCTTGCAATATGCAACATCAACCTCACAGCTTGAGAGCTTAGAATTATGGGCCACATTTCAATTTTTACTACCCTCTCTTGATGAGAGCCAATACCAACTTTAGTATGAAAACCTTAACAATGTCACCCAACAATTAATAAATGGCATCTGCTCTGTGGGCGCCCACTCCAGCCGCTCACATGCCTATTCTGTACCTTCTACCATGCAGGACCTCTATGACTCAGCTGTGCTGCCAGCAGGGGGAACTTGCCCTGGGACCAAAAAGCTACTTTTGTAACTTTGTCCATCTTGCTATCCATCACCTACTCCAGATAGTTGGGTTACACCATCAGGAGGTCTCCCGGCAACTAGGGCTCACCCAAAACTTACACTCATACATCATTGACTTCTATGACGCTGCCTCCTCCTTCATGCATGACAACCATGAGGCCATTATTGATAACTGACAATCGATTAATGAGGCCCAGGATCAAATTGTAATATTAGAAAGCGAAATCTCTGGCTATCTTGAGGATCAGCTGCAGCAAAACGCTCAGCTTCCTGAGGCAACTTGGAATCAGCATCTCCTCCAAGTCGAAGAACTGGTACAATCCCTGCAATAGCACTAAGGGAGCTGGCCTCTCATGACTACCCCTCCATGAGTGCAGGGCCAGAAGGACCTAGTGGACCCAAAGGCCCTGAAGGGCGTCAAGGGCCAGAAGGACCAGAGGGACCCTGCGGACCTCAAGGGCCCCCAGGCCCCTCAGCACCTGGCGATCCTGAAGACCCATGGTGGAGGGATGTTATAACAGCCCTGGCTGCCCTACGTGATCAAATCCAAAATGTAGCGCTGGGATGCAAACTCTGGTTGGATGGAGTCCCCCTTGACCCTAGGGTTCCTATTGAGACATTGTCTGATGGAATGGACAAATTCAGTGCCTTTACTAAGCTTACAGACGCCCATATCTCCCAGCTTGAACAAACTTTTCAAAGGTTCAAAACCTGTTTGACCACCCTCAAAGGTCAGCTTCACCTCCAGAGCACCAAGTTTCAATCCCTAAAGGAGCAGGTTGCAAAAAAAGCTTCTGCTTCCACCCTCAGCCAAAAATGAGACTACATCCATAATGACCTAGAAGGCCTGTGGTGACAGCTAGATTGGCGAGCTTTCCGAGACTATGTGGAAACTGAGATCTTGGAGCCAGTGACCATCCCTGGCATTAACACCCATTCCACTCCTATCATAACTAACTTTAGACCTAGTTTTAAGAAAAGGTTCACCCCGGATGGGAAAGCATCGCCTCCTTCCTGTACACCTATGAGATTTCCATGGAAGAGGCCACCAATTGGAAGAAGGTGAAGCATATCCCCTCCTGCTTAGATAGCACTACTTGGGAGATCATGACCACCCATTTGAAGGAGTGCAACACCTGAGAACAGGTCTGTACAACCTTGATCCAAGAGTTTGATAGCAATCAAAATCTGGCTAACCAAAAGCAAGCTTTCATGGGCATCTGATTGAATAAAGGGGAAAACCCCATGGAGTTTGACAACTACTTTTATGCCCAAGCACAACCCTTTGTCACACCAAATTGTATTACCCTGGACGACGCTATCACCGCTGTCATTTCTGCCTTGGGGTCATATCCTGAGGTTCAAAAGCATATGATTGGGCAGAAGAATGTGTTAAACTATATTTGGGAGATCAAGGAAGCACTTAAAGAGATCCCTGCCTCGACTCTCCACTTTAAAGCTACGTCTACAGGCCCCTCTAACCGCTTTAGGGTCCATGTGGTTGAATTACCAGAAGAATCCATGACCTCTATGCACCTACTGTAGTGGTTTCAAACAGAGTGCCAAGGTCTGCTTGAAACGACTTTCTAAGGAGGCAGGAAAATGGCCGTCAGCATGAAGGATGAGGCGCTTCATGCTGACAATTCTGCCCAGCCTCAAGTATCCTCCTTTAATGTACCTGGATCTGTCATACCAGAAAAAAGAGTTTTGGTATCTAATGAGTATAAAGAATTTGATACTGCTTACTCTTCTTCTGATGATTCTACCATGTTCCTTACGTTACCGCCCCAATTTGGAAGTCTGGTTACCAGATTCACTGTCTGGGTTCACAAGATTCCGGTCCTCGACATAGTTGACAGTGGCTCCCCATAAATGTCATATCTTCCATGTTGATGAAGCGCATCAAGATTGCTCCGGACTTGCCACACTATATATGATATGGCATGGCCGGCCCACAGTGTACCCAATCTATAGGAGTTTATTCCTCTCAGCCGTTACAGTTTTAGAAGCTTGCTTGAACACCCCTGCGGTCACTCTAAATAACCCCAGTTATGACCTGCTTCTCAAGACTCAGTTCCTTCAAGACTATTCAGCGGTGCTCCATTACAATGGTAACTTCCTATTCCTACTAGGGCATCAGGTCCCTCTGATCTTTGAAGCTTCTTGTGACTCTAAGATGGAGGTCAAAGTACGGGCCTGATTGCTGGAGAATGAGGACCAAATTGATCAGCTCGAGTATCAGGTCAGGGGCTCTTGAGTCCAGCTACCCCCTGCTGTTGATTGACAGGAAGGCAAGCCGATCTACTTGCCTAGGACGACTACAATACCTCTGAAGTCCCAAGTCATTGCTGACACCCAGGTCCATGTCAACGTTCCCTCAGGATACCTGTTGGAAATCTGAGGCCTAGACAATCCATCCACTAAGGAGGTGCTGACCTTCCCCAGGATCCTTGATCCAGCATATAACGGATCTATATCTGTGTTGCTAGCCAACCTTACTGACAAGCCCAAAGTCATAGTTCCAGGAAGTCCCCCGCTTATGTCCTCCTTTTACTAATAGAGGCTGTTGCCAATTTTCAAAGCTTTGGGGACTAGAGGTATTTCAGCTTGGAGTCGCCACCCTCAGTTATTCTGAACAACGCCAATATTGGGAAGGACCTCTCAGAAGAGCAGCGACATAAGGTCCAAGATTTGTTGGAGGATACTTGGACCTATTCTCAACCTTAACATATGGCTTCAGAAGAATGATCGGAGTCCTATACCACGTGGAAACTGGGGACACTCCCCCTTTTTGATTCTGGCCATACCTAAAACGCAAGGTTGAAGAGGCCCAGGTGACGGTTGAACTCAGACAGCTACTTAACGCTGGACTCCTGGTACCATCATGCAGCCCTTGGGCCTCAACTCTTCTGCTGGTTCAAAAGAAGGATTACAGACACCAAGTGATGATGAATTATCAACGACTTAACTCCATCACCAAGAAGGACAGTTATCCTCTGCCCCAAATTTATGATTCCCTCCATCTGCTTGCCAGTTCCCAGTACTTTTCAGCCATGGACCTCATCAACGGATATTGGCAGATCGAGATCGCCCCCAAAGACTGAGCCAAGTGCACTTTCACCGCCAATGAGGGGCTATTTGAGCCCACCTGGATGCCCCAAGGCCTCTGTAACGCCCCGGCCACTTTCCAGCATTCCATGGTTGGGATCCTTGGGGACTTGAAGCTCTCCTGCGTTCTCTTCTACCTGGAAGACATTACCATCTTCTCACGAACCTTTAATAAACATGTAGAGCATCTCAAGGAAGTCTTCAAACGACTTAGGAAGGCCTCTGTCAAGCTCAAACCTTCGATATTCTCCTTCTTCCAATCTGAGCTAGCTTTTCTAGGACACAAATTCTACAAGCATGGCATCCAGCCTATACCAAACAAAGTCAACGCCACAGAGAATATGTCACGCCCTCAAAGCTTAAGAGATATCCATGTCTTTCTTGGTATGGTGGGATATTATTGTCAGTTTATCACCCAGTTTGCCACCTAGCCGAGCCACTGTTCTACATCCTACAGAAGAATGTGCCGTTTGAGTGGCGGCCTGAACAGGAACAGGCTTTTAACGCCTTAAGTATGGCTCTATGTACTAAACCCATTCTTGTTCATCCACACTTCGGTTAACCCTTTTTGTTGTTCACAGATGTATATAATATCGTCGTCTGGGCTATCCTAGCCCAATATGATGAAATCAGGTTGACCATCCCGAGGTTTATTTTAGTTAGATGATAAGTAAAGCTGAGCGGAACTACAGCATTACTGAGAGGGAATGTCTAGCTGTCCTAAAAGCCAACAAAAAATTGTGGCCTTACCTCTACAGTACCCACTTCACTATTAATATGGACCATTCCTCGCTCAGGTGGCTCCAACAAATGAAGGACCCTGATAGTCAGCTATCCAGATGGGTTTTATGACTACAAAGCTATGATTTAACCATCATCCATTTCACAGGCGCAATTCACCAGAACACTGATGGTCTCTCTCAGATGCCGTTGATAGCAGTCTCAACCCCCAAGGAAGATTGACTATATGACCTGATAGGTCAGCCTGAGCAATGGGAATTAAAGCTCCTGAAGTCCAGGCTGAACTCTGCAGAATGACTCAAAACATTCAAATCAAGGATGGGCTGCTCTACAAGAAGGTCAACAAGAAGTGGCTCCCCTATGTCTGCCCCTCCTCTTGAACCGATGTCATTTTAGAGGGCCATTCAACTGTGGGACATGGGGCATTTAAGAAGGCTCACGAATGGCCGAAGTCATGATGTTACTGGGACTGAATGTAAAAACCATCCAAGGAGTCCTGGAGGCATTTATGACTTGCCAATCCCAGGGCTGAGCCAACCCTTGATTTCAACACTCAGTCATTACCCTGACCGAGCATTTCAATGTCATTAGCATTGATGTGGTGGGTCCCCTTCCCACAGGACTGCATGGCCATAAGTATATTATCTTGGCGGTGGACCACTTAACCAAGTATTAAGGTAATAATTGTTTCCACTGCCACTGCCAAGGCCACAGCTCTTTTCCTTGTTCAATCCATTTTCACTCAGCATGGGTGCCCCCAGACCTTACTTTTGGACAATGGATTATACTTCACCTCACAGGTAGTACAAGAACTAACTTTTCTATTTGGCACTACCCAGAGTTTTAACACCCCTTACCGACCATCTACTAATGGGGCGGTAGAACACGCTAACGGAACTCCTATTTCCATCCTACTGAAGTTGGACGCCTCAGATCCTGCTCGTTGGAACCATTATCTACCCATCGCCTTGCTTGCCTACAGGGTGAGCTACCACCGAGTTATCAAGATGTCCCCATTTGAAGCCCTATATGGGCGTACACCTCAGCTACCAAGTAGCGTCCAGACATTGCTTGAAGCCACCACACCTGAGAACTCCAAATTAACTATGAGGGCTTTATCTGATAAAATTATCCGGTTTTAAGTCCAAGCCACTCAAAGAATTATCACCACTACTGGAAGAGAGACATCCCAAATTAATCTCAGATGACCCTCCTTACTAATTTTTCAAAATAGGTGACCTAATTCTCTTTTATCACCATCAAATTGGAGCATGAAAAAATAAGCTAGAAGTTCTTTGGTCTGTACCCTATAAGGTTATACATAGGGTGAAGTCCAAGTACTCCATTTATGAAGTTAACCAAGGGACTGTAGTAAATTGGGTGCATGGTCTGTTCCTTCAGATGTATTCCCCCCTCCGACAGGATCTTGAGGGGGGGCATTTTCAGAATATAAGATAGCAAACAAATTTAATTATCCACTTCCATATCAGGCTGAGCCAAATTGTTTCAAACCTATTCAAGCGAAAATGACTTTAGGATCCTCATCCCCTATTCTTGAGTCATGTGGGGCGGCGTTTCCACCAATTCAGTCAGGTGGGCAGCAAATCCCTTTGAGAATGCCCATGAGGCGGCCAATCTGGAAAATCAGGAAAGATCCTGAATGGATGGGGCACTGACAATCCCTGAGGCACCAAATCCCCACTCACACTATAGATATCAACACCTTTTAATTTAATAAATCATTTGGTATTCTAACCCAATTTTCCGTTTCCCTATCAGCACTTTTTAAAATTTCCAGCTTTGAGCCACTTCAAACCTTGGCGAAAGTCAAAAGCACTGTAACGCTGATAATAGCTCTTGAAACTCACCTTGGTTCAATGATGACCGAAGATGGGTTGATGCCAGGTATGATGAACCTGTGAGGCAATTAATTAATGTATTTAGACCATCAAGAATGGTTGGAAAGAATTTTCGCCTGCCAGGACATCAACATGGCTCCCCAGACTCTGCTGCCAATTTGACATAAGCCTGTTAAAAATTATAGTCCAATTTTGGCTGTGTATGGGGAAATTGTATTACCACAATATGAGGGGTTCCACTGAGAATCAACCAGAGTTTTTTGGCCTGATAATTTAGATTTTACCCCAAAAAACTCTTATTACAGTATCAGACTTATAATTGTCCAACTTCATCCTTTATAAGAGTTAGGGTGAGAATAAGGCTTAAGAAACCGGCCATGAACTTGGTTGACAGTAACTTATGTAGAAGTTAATTTGATGCAGTACTCATTCCCTTGCTTGTAAGTGACAGCAAAAGGACTTTTTCAAAATAAACCTGAGATTCTTCCTTCAAGGGGTAACAAAATAATGCCATTACATCACCAAGTCAGATACTTGTAAGGAAGGAAGAATGGGTTAGAGCTCATTAGCGGCTTGCCCCTCTTTTGTGACAGCTTTAATCAAATTAATCATAGCCTCTGATTGAAAGTGAATGATGTCTGGGCCAATCTCTTCATGGCTTGCCCAGGGTCAGTCCTATCAGAGCAAAAGATCTTTGGCTAATAATGCTGGCACTCCAGGTTATCGCCCACACAGCACATGGAAAATAGACAGTTATAAAATTGGCGGTATTTTGAGAGACACACCGACGGAAATTGTGCAGGGTCTGACCCACTGAGCAATTAGGACCAACAATATGATGATCATTGTCCTCGACACAACAGAATAAACTTATAAATAAATGAATAAATATGGAGCACTCGCTCCCTCAACTCTTTTATTTTATATATCAATACAGCGGATTCTCGCTGTTCTACTTACTTCTAAACTACTAACAACTTAGCTTCCTCAATCATTTCATCCCGCTTGTATGGTAATGACTTCATATGGTACCACTTTCATGGCTTAGTAATTCACTTCGCCGTATCTCATTGGTTCCACCAATTATTCATTCATCTTTTCACAATCGCCCTATTTGGCCGATTTCCCAACAATCTCAATATCACCTCATTTTGAGGCGCTCAATTAATCATATTTGTAACAACTAAGCAGATTTCATCCTTTTCACCATATTGACTTAGTGCTGATCATCCAGTCATATTAAAATCGCAACAGTGACAATTTAAAAATATGTTGGCAATTAATACAATAGGCCATGAGGGAACTTGGTAAGTACAAATCCCAGTGAATGAGTATGAAGTGGCCATTTTTTGTAATATAAAGCTAGGGTTCCATTGGCTCTTTCAACGGTACCATTGGTTGATGGGTTCTAGGGGGCAGGAAGGTCTGTTGCATTCCCATGGAGGTAGAAAGGATCTTCACCAATATGGAGGT
Organism: Massospora cicadina; assembly: GCA_022478985.1. Taxonomy (NCBI): domain Eukaryota; kingdom Fungi; phylum Entomophthoromycota; class Entomophthoromycetes; order Entomophthorales; family Entomophthoraceae; genus Massospora; species Massospora cicadina. Next base: position 101,977 of record JAKSZP010015833.1, on the reverse strand, counting down.
AAAGTTTTTACCATTGTCACAGAGCAGGACCTGCGGTCAACCATGTTGAGCGAAGATATACTGATAGAGGAAAGTGGCTGTGGCCTTGCAGTTTGAACAGGGAGTGCCACAGTTTAAATCCAATTGGTAAAATAGTCTATGCCTACAACAATATATTGATTTCCATCAGTTTTCTGGGGTAGAAGACCAACGAGATTTAAACCAAAAGTTTGGAAGTGTTATTAAAGCATAGTGGGTTGGTACTGATACCATGTCTTGAAGCTGGATTGCTTTTTGCAGGTCAGACAGGCATCCATGACTTCAGTTATGGTCTCCATGACGCCTTCCAGAAAATGCTCTTTAGGCCACTCATAAGTCTTTCTTATCCCACTATGCCATAAAATAGATTGGGATTTCAATATGACAGGTACTCACTCAGATGGCCGGAGATAGAGCAACCAGTCTACCCCTATTTTTTGTATAGCTTCCCACTTTCCACCTTGTTGTTGCAGGAGTTCCGTTCTAGCATTTTTTGTACAGGTTCATCCTCATCCCCCCACGCATCAGGAGTCATTTAGAAGACATGTCTTCTTGGCTTCACTATTATCTCAATGAAGGACAGGAAGTTGCATCAACCCATCAACCTTCATATGGCAAGTTTCTGAACCAGTGCTCAATTGTCATGTCATAATTCTGGAGCTTCAAAGCCTAGCGATCCAACCGCCCAAGGGAGATCTTTCATATTCTGCAAACACTTCAGGGAGGCGTGGTTGGTATAACTACTTGAAGACAGTTTCATATATTAAAGATCAATAGTTCTTTACAGCGAGCAAGACAGAAGAGCAAACCTCCTCTGTGATGCTGTAGTTGCGTTCAGCTTTTGAAAAATCTTTCTAAAGTAGGAAACGGGATAACCCCATGCTCATTTAACTAAGCCAAGATAGCTCCAACGGCATAATTGGAGGCATTCATGAACAACATAAAGGGCTTGCCATAGTCATGGTGGCGGAAATTTGGCCTTTGATGCAATAACTTCTTTAGGGTTATAAACGCGGTTTTTTGTTCTATACCCCAATAAAATGGACTGTTCTTAGCCAAGAGGCGGACGAGGGGCTCACTAAGATGGAAAATTTGGGGATGAATTGATGGTATTACCCCATCATGCCTTAGAATATCTGGATGTCATGAGGGATTTAAACTCAGGCATCTTAGTTACAGCTTCAACCTTATTTAGGTTGAATCCTATCTTAGGGATGTCGTGCCCCAGGAAAGCCAGCTTTTTCTTAAAGAAGGTACATTTAAATGGTTTTTAACTTTATGTTATAAGCCCGCAGGCGCTAAACACTTCTTTATGGTAAGTAAGGTGCTCATTGAATGTCCTGGAAAACACCATGATGTAATTGAGATAGATAATTACACAACCGAGTTTAGGGTCTTGCAAGCTATGACCCATGGCTCATGAGATGTTGCGGGTGCATTGAAAAACCCTTGAGGTAGTCAGTTGGGTTATAAGAAACTCTCACTGAAAATAAGAGCTCATTTCCCCTGGTTTTGAAAGAAAAAAACAATCGCCAATACCCGCTAGCCAAGTCCATGGCGAAAAAAGACTTTAGATCCAAAGAATTGGGCTAGGGCGTCATTAATACGGGGGATAGGATAGCTACCCTTTTTGGTGAGGTTTCTCAGCTTGAGGTAGTCCATAACTAGCCAATGACCTCCTTTTTCTTCATAAGTAGAAGAAGGGACGAAAAAGAGTTTTGAGAAGGCACCAGCAACCCAGCGTCCAGCAACTGCTTGGCTCTGTCCGCATCTGCAGCTCCTCAATTTTTCATTTGTGGTATAGTTTAGATCAGATGGGACGAGCATCCCCAATGTCAATGGTATGAGTCCATCCCTTCATGTGCCTATAGTCAGTTTCAGAGCTGGAGAAGATGACGCTATAGGACTCCAGTAATGTGTTGACCGTGTCAAGATCAGAGGGGGTTAGTTTATTAGAAATAAGAAAAATATGGAGAGTATGCAGTAAATTGGTCAGCGGGTAGGCTCATATTAGCCATAGACCCAATAGAGTGAACTTGCTTAATATCCTCAATGAAAATCAGCAGTCCTATTCCTATTATTTGATGAGGCTTGATGACTATGTCATTTTTTGTGAGATTCCCCAGCAGTAGGTTGATAGGTCAGTGATAGGCGGGGTCTAGCATGCATGGAAATACTCTGGGCTACAAAGGGCTAACTCCATTAATGCTGATTACATGCATTAGGCATTTTTGATGGGAATTGCAAGATAATCTTAATGTCAACTACCCTTTGTCACCCTCCTTTATTACTACCCCCTTCTTATGCATGGAAATGGATACCCTATAAGGCGTCCACTGATAAAGGCAACATTTTTTTGCATTTCGTCCTGCCATCATATAGTGCAGGGATAAGGCAGAGGAGGTGTACTCAACTGTGCAAGAGTATTCTTTTTTATTAAGCATGTTATTGGTCAGAAACAGGGGAACCTTGTAGTTAAGTAGTAGAGATAGCCCTGATTCAAAGAATGATCCCTTTTTACTTAAGCATAAACTGTGTACCAATGAGTAGATCATAGGTATCATAGACCAAGGCCATTGCTAGTGCATACAAGATGATCTTCCCAAATCATATGAAAAAAGAAGAGTATGCATTAATAGCACATGTGTAGGATGGACCAGCAGTACCAAAATTTTTGGGTATAGTCGAGATCAGGGGCTACTTGATTTTTATTAGTTTAGATGACTTAATGTTCACAGGGGATCAGTCTTAAGGTAGCCGTGACCCCTACTCCATTGATGAATACCTCCACTTTTGTTAAGGTTCCCCATTTTGGGTAAAGAGCTAAGTTCACCTACAGCTGGAGAGTGGAAGCTAGTCTTCTGGCAGTTTCAGGTATTTAACCTGGATAGAGTGCAGGGTGTGAACACGCTGGGTAGATCAGATCAGCGTAGCATTAAGCTTATCTGCGCCACTGGCAGTATCAATAACCTCCAAACCCCTCAGCACTTGATGAAGAAAAGTTCTGCGGGGTATCTTAGCCATATCTACACTCTACAAGTTCACCCTGTTGGGTACCTCCACTTAACCTGTTATTCCTAAAAAATAATGGCCACCATCTTAAAAACCCCTTTCAGCTTCGTCATTGAAGGGATTTTTGATACACATCAGAGAGTCCCTAGGACTGGGGGTAGGTTCAGGGTAATCCTTGTTGCAGTAGAGGCCCTGAGGCCACTCCTAATCCCTACTCTCTTTTGAAAGAAGCACTGTATTTGTCACGTCTTTATGTCTGACCTTTACAGTATCAGGTTTTGCTGCCCCATGGCTAAAGGTTTCGGATTAGAGTTGGCCAGAAATGAAGTCACGGGAGATAACAATTTGGAGGTGTATGCTTTAATTACACTAGCGTTGGATTGATCAGCAACTGTATGCCTTGTGGAAGCAGGCAGTTTAGCTTTAGCAACCTGGTTCTTGAACCCATGGTTTGCAGGGGCGAATGTCACCCAACAAAGAGGGTTTTAAACTTAGGAGCAGGCTTTGGGCCATTTGAAAAGGATCATTGAATGGCAAAAGATGATTTTGGCGGAAAGGCGGGGGAAGTAAGCGCTGCCTCATTGACAATAATGCATTGACTTGCTAGCTTTTTGAACCTCAAGTTTTCAGGGTGAAGGAGAATTATTTTGATTGCACTACTGAGGCTGGGCTCAGGGTGGTATCCAGCATAATAGGGACCATAGGATCAACTTAGCCTCCTTAGCGGGGCTACGGTTGAAAAATCCTCAATGGTCAGAACCTGGGAGTTAAGCCCAACGCCTGAAGTAGCTTCAGCGTTATAGATATATGCAACCTCCAGAAGAGACTTTAGATAGCACAAATAGTCCATAGGTGGCGTTTAATAGAGATAAGATGTCAGGCTATAGAAGGGTGAGAAGCTAAGCCAGTCAGGATGGCCACAGGAGCACTTCAAGAGGTAACATTTTAGCAAGCACCAATGGATGGGCTTCACTATAAAATTAATCAACAAAAGTGGCGAGCAATTTTCCCCAAATACTGTTGAAACACATAAAACCTTCTTTTTCCTCTTCACACTCTGCATGAGGCCAAATTCTTCACTAAGCGCTTGTTCAACCTCCACCTAAGTGCTGTGGTTGACCATATTGGGTACCATTATTTCTTGAGATATAAGACTCAAGCATGGAAGGATGTACTGGGTTTTTGATGGTCAGCTGCTTTTTCTATAGCAGATTCATAAACAAAGAGGAAGGAGGCAATACTGCCCTCACCTGTTGTGAACTTATATTTGAAAAGGGGCTAATGAATGGTGTGCTGCTCAATTCTTTTAAGATGAGACAAAGAACTGGCTAGCTGATGTTCCAAAGTGACTAGCCTAGGATTAATTTCAGAGGGGAAAGTTGTAGGGTTAAGTTCCATACCAACCTCTATTTTTAGTAATATTTTTGTGGTGTACTATCCCCTATAGTGAGCACCACTTTTTATAATTCAGGTTGTTTTTATGCCCGCAGGTGCTTTTTAATCCTGAATTTCAACAATTTTTTGCAGGAGAAATCATTCTCAACTGCGGGAATAAATATTTTTATGGGTATTGTATACCATTTAGCTTAGAATTTGAAAATTTAATAATACTAAAGAAACTATATCTTAATTGTTTTTTATTAATTTTAAACTTGGGTGTTCAAAAATCTAACATTATTAAAACTTGCTGCTTAGTATGTAAAGCAACTAGATGCTTTATTGTTATGGGCGTGAAATTCATTATTAACTTTGAACCTAATTGGGAAATATGGATTTCTGGTCTATTTAAGCTCTTAGAACTCGCTTTGCTTCGACATGACAACAGATGTTGGGTTATTGCCGGGTAAGATGAACCCATGAAGCAAGAATTTAATGTATCAATACTAATCAAAAAGTTGGAAAGCATTTTTACCAGTTGGTACTTAAATATGGCTTCCCAGTTTATGTTGCTGATTTGGCGTAACTCTGTTACTATATATAGTCCTATTTGGCCAAGGAGTGGGGAAATCATTATATGCTGAATTTATGGGTTCCACTAATAAACAACCAGATTATTTGCCCAATGTTTTTATATTAAAACTCAAACACTCTTATTGCAGTATGGGACTTGTACTTGTCCAATAGCCTTTGTCCTTAGAGTTCAAAAAAGTAGAAGAGGAGCCCTCATGGTACCAGTACCCTATGATGAGTTTAGTTGGCAGTCCTCGCTTGATGGAGAACAATTCAGAGCAGGACTTTTAGAACGCTATTTGCATTAATTTTACATCCCACTCAGTACCATCTACTACAAGTAGTTGGATTATATCATCAGGAACTACTTTGGCATTTAATTTTTAAAACTTTTCATTTAGAAACTCCTCAAATTCTATTAATCTGTTTCTCCTTTTGTCTTTATAAACTGAAACGCCATATCAGAAAATTGGCAACTCATCAATGAGACGCAGATGTGTTAACACGTCTGGATGATGGAATCATGAATTCGTTCAGCTGAAACTTTATAACCATTTTAGTCGATTTGAATTCATTGTCCATAATTATATCAGATATCGTAACACCAGAGTATAAACACAAATTGATAACTTCATGATTGCCATTAATAAGGCCCATTTAATTGAAATTTTATTATATGATATATGTAAATCTTAGGACTCTTTTCATTCCTCCAGACATCCTGAGATGCTGGGCGACGCTAGCCCTCCTGGAATGCCATGCAAAACAGGAGTCCCTGGTCATGATGGATAAGCGGGCCAATGTGGTTCCCCTGACCTAGTGCTGATCCCGAAATTCCTAATGATTGCCTCCAGTCATTAGTTTGACAAATTCTAAATCTCAATGCCCAATTAGTATGTGCAGCTCACGGAGCACAAATCACTTAGGATGTAGTGCCTCTTCACCCTGAAGATTCTTTTATACGCTCATTATGAACATCTTGGAAACTTAGCTACACTGCCTGCTGTAATATGATGATTGGAGCAATGAATGCTCACCATTGAGCAACATCAACTTGAATTTCACAGCATGAACGCTAGTTTATAAACAAAATTGGGTAGTTAGATCAGATTTTCGCCACAAAACGGGCTTTCAGGATGCTCATAATTTAAGGAGATTTAGTTATTGAAAATATCAATTACTTGAGAAGTCAGGCGGATGCTTATTATCCCCATGAATACACTCTAGATACCATATTCTTTTTGAAAGGAGCGCCCATGGTGTCAGTTCTTGGTGCTTGGCCTCCAACTCCTCCAAATAACTCGTTTAAACCGTCATATAGAGAGAAATGCGTCCCTAGAGGTGAAGTATCTTCTCCTTCCTATATTGTTATGATGGTGCCATGGAAGAAGCCAAAGATAATTAATGGCTCAAACACCTAACAAAGAATCTTATCTGCATATCCAGGACATCATAGCACCTCACTTTAGGGACTGCCATACTTGGAATGAAACCAAGGCTGCTCTGTTTATGGAATTTAGGAGCGACTTAACCTTGTCATCCTTAAATAAATATTTATGGGGATCATCCTTAATCAGGGGAAACCATCAATGAGTTTGCTCACCATTTTTACCTTGAGGCTCAAACTTTGGTTTCAGGGAATTTTCTCTGTTGGACTGTCAAGAGAGTATCTATAAAACTACAAATCCCAGTGTGATGGTGCTCGGTGCACTGGACCAACGCAAGGGAACTAGTCGTTTATTGTTATAATAAAGAGAGCCCAGAAGAGGATACTTGAGATAAAGGGACTTGGGCAAGGGAGTTGAGCATAGTAAGAGTAATAATAAATCTAGCAATCTTCAAAACCTGGCCGTGCTACAGATGGCAGTCCATAACTAAGTTTGATATTGGGGTAGAGGGCACTGGTGACCGAGTTTGGAGGGTTCCTGGTAGGCCCAGCGGTGTACCTGAGGCTGTGATTAATTTTAAGCAAAATAAATCGGTTAACATGATCCAAGAACTCCTTGAAGAGGTCTGCACACAGGTTCTCCCAAGTTAACATATGGAAAAGATGTAAAAGGGACTATGAGTTATTAGTAAAGATGACCAACGAGAAACATTCGTCTTGAGCAAACATAATTAAACCAACTTGTGTAAATTAAGGATTGGTAAAATTGGTACCAAGCCTTGGTGCACCTTTGAGCAACACTTCCACCCAAAAAAGGTAGCATACTTCAAAACTGACCTCACTCAAGTGATTGATTTAAGTTGTACCCAATCCAAGCTCTCAATTTCATAAAATAGAACAGGTTTTAGACACCCATAACTAATTAACTGAATTGTGCCATCGTCGTTTACCATGTAGCTTGTACATTTTAACGCCTGAGCCAAAACAAGGGCTGGGCGTTTTGCACCTCACTTATACAAATCTGGGCATACTTGGCCTGTACCCATCATTGGTCCAAGGTCTGCTTGAGATCAGCAAGGGCCTGAAGTTTACTCTTCTGGACCTCCTGCCACCCAGCCTTGTCTTTGGGGTTGTTGCCTTATATCAAGCCATGTAAACATGAATGGATGATATTATCACCACATCTCTTTTGGCATTAAACATATTCCCAATATCTCACTTTAACTCTAAGCGGTTTAATAAAACCTAAGTCTCTTCTAAACAACAAAGAAACCATCATGGAGATTCCTGCCAATCTGCTTAAGTCAACTGGGCCACCCCGTTTTACCAATAAGCCTTAACCTCATTATTTGCAGTAACGCCCCCACCAAATCGCCTGCTCCAGATTTAATCGGCAATTATTGTGGAAAAAGGGACCTCCATCAACCACTGCCACAAACTTTATCATATAGCAGCAAAATATCAGTCAGCATAAGACAAGTGGCTCCCTCTGCTGATGACAATCAAGTGCTTTAATTTTCTAGCTCTAGTTCAATGACCAGTACATCAGGATGTTTTGTGCTAGCTGCTTCTGCAGAAATTGAAGTACCTTTTACTATTCAAGGAGATAAATATCTCATATTTCTTATTTTTATAATGTCCAATTTCCTTAATTTCTCGCCATTAGCTTCTAAAGAGCGATTAACGCATTAGCTAATGAAACTTTTAAAATACATTGAAAAACTCCGATCTTAGCTACAGCAAAACCCTCCACTTGCCTCGCTATAATTACCTAACAAAAAGTTTATTAACCATTAATTCTCCATTTTTGGGTCATTGGTATTATGTGTAGAAGTTGTCGTTCATATGTTTAAAGTCCTGGATATAGTTGACACTTTGTCCCCGTTTACCAACACATCTCTCAACTCATCCAGAAAATCAAAATGGCTCTGGATCTAATTCACAACACTAAATATGGGATGGCTGGGAATCAGTTTACTAGAGTGATTGGAGCATACTCTTCCTTATCCCTTCAGTTCAGAAAGTTTTTGATCACTGCTTCTACTATCAAGTTAGAAAACAATAACTACAGATTGCTTATTGGAATTCAACTGATGTGGGAGTTCAACTGAATATTTAATCATATAAAACTATCTTTTGCTTCTAGGGTAATGGTTATTGTAAATTAATAAAACCCTAGTCAAAAGCAAAGGAGCCCCCAAAAAAGCGAACCTGCTACCTTAAATCCTTTCTCTATTTGAAAGGTAGATATCAAATGTTAGGAAGAAAAACTAGATTACTACCTTATGATGTGGGCGCTGAAAATAGGATACCTCTTTATGCCCCCCACCTATCAAAATTTTACCTGGCTTTTAAGTTAATATGGACTCAGGAGTTAAGATTCACATTCTTCCTGACCAAATTCTGGAGCTACACGGACACGCTAACCCTTCTATAAAAGAAGCGTCAACCTGTCCTAGAATTTTATACCCGCTTATGTGAAATCTATCTCTATTCTATCAGAAAACCTTAATGATTCGGACCTTTAAGTTCTGCAAAATTAAAACATCACCTATGTCAACCTTTGTCCTATCAAATATTGCCAATGTCAGCAAATTCAGTTCTATACAAGATTTAGGGTTTGATCCTTACTCGTGATAACTCTGGTCATAAGTAAGATTGGAAACAGCCTCAACCCCAATGAACACCAGAATGTGAAATCCTCCTTATAGAGTATAACAATATCTTTTCCTCAAGATCAGGTAACTATGGGAAAACTTTGGGAGTAGTACAAGTTGATTTAAAGATTATCCCCCTTTAAATCACGTGCTTATCCAAAATCTAAAGTCAAAGAAGTTTAAGTCACCCTTGAACTGAAATAATTGTTTGAAGCTGGGCTACTAGTGCCATCCAAAAGTCCATGGGCTTTTCTGCTTTTATTAATTTGCAAAAAAATTGGTGGAACAAAGTTATGATGGATTATCACCAGCTAAATTTCATTACCTGAAAAGGTAGTTACCCTTCACCACGAGTAGATGTTTGTTACACTAATGTCAGGATCACATTAATTTTGGCAATAGACCTCGCCAAAGCGTATTGGCAGAGTGATAAATCCCCCAGAAGCTCACAAAGAAATGCGCCCTTGTTATTAGTAAAGGATTACTTATGCCTACTCAAATTCCAAAATAGTTGTGCAACGCCCCTGCCACTTTCCAACAAACCATGAGTGGACTATTAGGCGATTTAAAACGCTCTTGTGTGTTAATCTATCTTAACAATATAACCATATTGCAAACATTTTCTGATCACCTTGCTCATCTAAGGGAGGTTTTCAAGCATTTACGCCAGACTTCACACTAGTTAAAACCATCCATATGTTCTTTTTCTATAAAAGTGAGATGGATTTTTTGGGCCATAATGTAAGTAAGGCAGGAATATCCCTAATGGACTACAAAATCTTGGCCATACCTAAGATGTCTCCCCTAACCTCTCTGTGATTTACAAGTCTTTTTAAGGATGGTAGGATAATGTCAAAAGTTTATTCTCCAGATCGCTGACACCTCTGAATCGTTAGTATACTTGTTGAAGAAAGGAATACCCTTCCAGTGGAAAGATGAACAACAGGTCTTTGACCTTTTGCGCGTAGTCTTTTATCACTCTCCAGTACTTATGCATCCTAACTTTGACAAACCTTTTTTACTTTTCACCAATGTTAGCAATATAGCTAAAGGAGCCAACTTATCTCAGCATGACAAGAACTTAGTGGATCATCCCATTTCTTATTATAGCAAAGCTACAAAAACAGAATTAACTGTAGAATTTCTAATTGAGAATGTTTTGTGGTGCTACTGGGTATTAAGCATTTCTGACCATTTTATATTGGATTTACTTCACTATAAATATCAATCACGCTTCACTACGACGGATTTAACAAATGAAAGATCATGATGGGAGGTTAGCCCAATGGGTGTTAGAGCTTATAATATATGAACTTTCTATTGTTTATTGTCCAGGTCCCATCCACCAAAATGAAGCTAACTTATTCAGTCTTCCCATTAAAAATTTAACTGAACCCAAGGAAGAGCGACTTTACAATCTTTAACCCAACCATTTTTATGGAAACACCATTTCCCAACTATTCAAATGAATTATCAAAAAATTCAGCAAATATCCAGAAAAAGTGGCAACCTGTACAAACTCATGTCACAAAAATGGTTACCCTACATCCAGTCTCCAGCTCACAGATGTTATACTATAGGACATTGGCAAGTCGTTCATGGAGTAATTCAATAAGCAAACAATGAATCAAGTCACAATGTTATTGGGAAGGGTACTCGTCTCAATCCAGGTGTATTAGAGTCCTATTTGTATGTAAAAGTCAAGCCGGACCTAATCACCAACCTCAACATCCTATGGTTCCCCCTGTGAACCCTTCCATACTATAAATAATTGATGTTGTGGGACCACTCCCTCGAGAATCTAATGGCTACCAATTTTCCCTTCTAGCTGTTGATTAACTAAAGAAGTATATTGAAGCCATATCCCTACCCCCACTTTGGAAAAGCTACCTCTACATTCCTATATAATCAGATTATTACCCAGCATGGGTGCCCTAGCATAATTATTTCTGATAGTGGCCAAATTTTTGATCATCATTAGTTAATTAACCAGCCTGATGAGGACCACTCAAGTGTTTTCCACTCCTTACCATCCTGCAACCAATGGAATGATAGAGCATTTAAATGGTACTTTACCCTCAACCTTATGAAAAATGGTCACAAAGGCCATCTTCATTAGTCCCAATATCTACATAGTGCAATTCTTGCCTATTGCATAAGTTATCATCAGATTACTAAGAAATTCCCCTTTCAAGCTCTGTATGAGATAGGTACCCAATTGCCCTCTAAATAAAACTATGTTAAATTAAGTCTCTATCAAAGCCCCTAAAGTTACTATGTATAGCTAATAAAGTATCTGATTTCAAGCCTTGACTTCCTAAAGTCTATCTGCTATCACTACAATCTAAATTAATCAGTTTAAAGATAATCATGTTTCTCTACACACCTTCCAACTTGATGATTTGTCCTTTTTTACCATCATTGACCAGGTGGGCGCGATAACATATTAGGAACCAATTTATCAGTGCCATACAAAGTCATTTACTAGTGAGGTAATAAAAATTCTATTATGGAAGTCCAGGATACTTTTAGAAATAGGTTACACAGTCGATTTTTTGACCTTTCGCCCCCCTACGCCAAGATCTAGAAGGGGGAGTTGTCAGGATTCTGTCATAAAAAAGATTCAAATAATCTGAAGATGGGATCTGAACATGATCTGACGATATAGGTGAGATTATTGACAAGGATAATCCCTAACCAAATTGAAGGCCTCCAGATCTCAGGGTTAAAACCCAACTTATATGAACGAATATTACTTGATAAAAACCTCCCAATATCAGGATTAAACCCTCTCTATGTGAGGATCAAATCCTGCTGACAGAAGAAACTAGAATGTCACAGAATCCTTGAATTCTATTAATATAGATCATGGCTTAAAACGCTTAAGGATTTTTCACCAAGACTAACTCTTTGAAAACTACTATATATTTTTCTATAGTAAATAAAAATTTACTATCTTTTTACTGCACAGTTTTTACCTTTTTTCACTAGCAATTAGTGATAATTTTAAAATTCGTCAACCTTAACGTTTTTTCCCTTAGTTGAAAACTTTAATTTTTATCAAAGTAAACCTTATACATATTATTCACCTAGGACTTTAGGTTTCCTATCCGCGTCTTATTGGACAGATAAATTAATACCCTCTGCGTCCTGACAGGATATATTCACGGTTATGTTGGCATAAACCAAACTTTATTATCCTGGTTTAAATTTTTACCTCCTCAGTAACATAAAATGGTATGCCTTCTGCTTCATCTACTGAGTTTGGGAGCTTTTTCATGTTTCTTCCAGAGGTAGAATATCTTAGATGTAAAGTGAAACAGGGTACCTGACCAAACAATAATAATCCCTCCTGATGGATTCTTTATTATCCAGTACAAAGGAATTTCATAAATGAGGAATGATAAATTCTTCTTTCAAATTAATAGCCTCTTTGTATTTAATTATAAATTACGTCCCAATAAGTATATCATTATGGCTATTGTCAAGGGCAACTGCTGGAGCTGCGAAAACTAATTTTTCTTTCTTGAATTGGAAGAGATGAGAGGCGCTTATTTTCTTAATGTTGTTAGGGCTGGCCGTGCTATATTCTTAAGTTTGTTTAAGGTCAGGTGTGGGCATGATCTTCTTGATTAGTTAGGATGAAACAACATTGATAGATGATCCTTTATTTAAGATAGACATGAAATGACCTTATGAATTACTACTTCCACTTTAGTAATGATTCCTCTAAACTTTAGTGGAAGGGCTAACACCTCTTTGAGGGTGAACGTTGCATTATTTTTTAGCTGTCTTGGGAAACTTTTTTTTGATCTTCAGGATACTGTCAATGCTAGAGATGGGTTAGATCAATAGGAAAAATAACTAATGAGTATTTCTGGATATATCAATTATCCTGGTACACTCAATAATCTGACTGAGGTAAGTGCCTTCTAAGACTTTGCGTCATTAAATTTTAAGAGTTCAATGCTTCTGTAATGGCGAGCTCTGCGGATGAACCTTTAAGACAATAACTTATATCCTTGTGACCCCCTTTAGAGTCATTATCAGGATCATTCTTGTTGCACTCATGATAAGCAATTGTTAATGTTTCACTTTCAGGTACTTTGGGTCATTTGGCTTTAGAGATACCTGTCCCAAAAACAGCCTTCCTTTTCCCTGCTTGGTAAGGGCAGGGGTCTTCTTAAAACACATATCCTCAGCATAATTCTTTCTCTTACAATATTACTTCATGGCTTTTTCTCACTCTTAGGTTTTGTTTGCTCCACAGTATAGACTCTGGGTTTTGTGGAGGCCTTCAGGGGGTCTCTAGCTTGTATATATCAATTACATCGAGTAGGGCTTCCTTTACTTTCCAAATCAGAATTAAAGCCTTATTTGAAAGATGTAACGAGCGGGGCTAGGTTTGAATTACTATCTAAAAGAGCAATGACACTGGCTACGGCATTGTTAAAATTTAGCATCTTTGAGTCCATAAGCGTTTGGGCCTTTATAAAAAAGCAATCAGCAAATTCATCAAGGGTTTCATCCCAGCAATCACAATTCTAATGAAGGTCTTTTTTCTTAAATTCAGGGTCTTCTTTGACTTGAATTCCTTAATGTGCGCCTCTTTCACTTCTCTCCAGGTATTAGGCTGTACATATAACGCACCATATTTTCTTGTGCCATACAGCTTAAAAAGTAAAGTATGCTTAATCTTTTGATGATTATCGCACCTTCTATTGTAGCTTTATAATGTAAAGGAAAGATGTGATATTTCCTTCACTAGGTGTAAACCTGTTTTTGAACGTAGGATTAAAGATAGTGGCATCCAGTCTTATAAAGATGGTTACTCCAGGAGCTTTAGATTTGATTTTCCAAATCTTTCTCATTCTGTTCAACTTGCTGCTTGAGTCAAAGTATCTGATCCTATAGAGGATTGATATGTTGCTCCATTTTCTCTAGGGTAAGTCTTAGCGTAATATCCAGCATGTTGATTCTTCTTTTGAAAATGGCTTTATCATTCTCAAAGTTCTTAATGCGGATGTCCAGATCATTAATTTGTTGACAAGTAGATTGATGATAATTTTGCAATATCTTATTCTCATTCTACGATATATTCTAATGCACTTAAGAAAGTCCTCCATTTTATCCTTTTATTCAGTTATTTGAGGGGCTTGTCAGTCTTGGCTTTCAGCTCTTCTATAAGAGTATTCCAGCGTTGCTCAGCTTCATTAAGGCGACAGTAGACTTGAATAATGTCTTCATGACTAGGTTATTTACCTCTCATTTCACTGTATATCTTGGTAAGCTGCTCAGTATTAGAGAGAGTAACCGCCTGAGTTTCAGAGGATTCCGGATCCTGTTTGACATGTGCTACTTGGGAAATAATAGTTTGAGATACTGATTAAGTTTCAGTGCTTTGATGGGCCTCCAGATCATCAATTCGTCATAGGGCTTTCTCAAAACAGGCCATAAGAAGGATATCTGTTCTTCCTCAAGTTGATGTCTAGTAGAAGCTTGGGATGCTATTTTGCCATAGTCTTTGATATCTTGTATTTTGGCTCTTCAGTGAATTCATAAAGTAATTGATTGTATTGTCATTTGACGCTAAGAAGTTCTTTATAGAAGCTTCTTAGCTTCCTCCAAGTACTCGATAACATCAGAATCATTAGTCCCCATATTATTATATATCTGAATGATGTAGATATTTCAATAAAATGAATTGGCAGACATCCCCTATACTTGTGATTCTTAATTATATATATTAATATGCCATCTGAAAAGCCTCTTATGTAATGATATGATGGTGGTATTCCTCTTTATGGACTCCTATTAAATGCACAATATGATAAAATGCAAGGTGTACATTTGCATAATATACTGAAGTAGATTCTCACTTGATCTATAACTCTCTGTGAGAGTACTGGATTAATATAGGATATGAGAGTCCTATCCATGTTGGATACCCTTTCACAACTGGCTCTTTTTTTGTGTTAATGACTGCGCAAAGTAATTCTCAAACTTCTTTGTTGGAGATCAAGGTTAGAGATATCTTTCTTACGCTTCAATACCTAAATTGAAGCAAAATTCAGATTTTTTTAAAATACAAAACATGATTGCTTGATCGAGCCAAAGCTTACCAATGTTGATGCAATTGATGCCTGCTGCCCCAGCCTGGGGTGGTGGTGCGCCACCATCTGGCATCTTTTGGTCACCGCCAAAGCGCGCCCAGGATGGCTCTGCTAGCCCTCCAAATGCTACTGGGCATTATGTCCCCCCTCAGGACTTGGCCCACCACCTCACAGGCTCTCAGGCGGTGCTCTGGAGCACTTTAGTGCTCCCACGGAGCAATTTACATTTCAGCCTCTGGGTTGAATATGGGAATTTCTTATCATATGCAAGTGTGGCCATCATTGAGATGGCCACAGTGGTTCTCAGACCTGCCAGCTATATCAACTTCCGCCCCTTTAAGGGGTATTTTGACCTCATCTTCCGTTTTGAAGCCAATGCAGTGGCAGCAGCCAAGCTGCAGTTAATTTATAGAAAAAAATTCCTTTGCCCACTATTTACACCTGGCTCCCAGATGAGGCCAATTTTGTAGTCCAGTTCGCTGGATTGCCCTCCTTCCTTTCCCCCAAACGCCTCTGCCACGAGCTCATGGAGGGTTTGACCATTTATGGCGCAGACCACATATTGCAGTTCATGGTGCCCCATGGGGCGGATCATCTGGCAGGCCCTCACACCTTTGCAACAATCCGCCCATTTAATCGTGACACCCATCTTGCAATTCCCCCCCCCTGCACCATGATCAGGTCTACCCCTCATCATTCTTTTTGGGCGCGCGTCAAAACTGGCCACGCCATCTGCCCCTTATGCTTCAAGCTTGACCACTCAAAGCGCAAGTGCCCCACAGTTTCCACTTCCACCACTTCTGTCACCCCTCCTTCTGGCGCCACCCCAGCGGCTGCCTCACCCCAATTTTTTGAAGGGTATGTGATCCTCCCATCCCCACCCTCAGGTAATTCTGGCACTGCTTCAAAAGCAGCAGCCAATCAGAATTTAAAATTTTTAAAATTTTTTTGAGTAATCCAACTGGGATACGGAATCCTGAGTCAATGGCTGAAACAGTTTTGGCTGAGCTTCCATGGTCAACTGTTCATAGCCAATCAGGTTCTGCCACTGTACCAACTCCTGTGGCTGGGCCAGCGCTAGCCAAGCTTAATCTATTTAAGTGTCTCGATTGGATTGATGACAGCAACTGGCCATACACTGTGAAGCCAAATTTCGCGTTGGAGGAGTTTTTTTATTGATCCTCCTGATTGCGCCCCACCATTTTCTCTCTAAAAGTGGCTTTCCAAATTATAAAAATATTAATCAAATGGCAGTGGAAGCCGCAGCTGCCCCTGCCAACACCCTCCTCCGCCAGCATCTCCATGGGGTGATGGAACCCCTAGTTGAGGGTATTCCCATCCCAAATTTCCCTTCTGATTTCAATGAAGATGCTAAATATGAAATTGAGGAGCTTTCTTTTGGTGTGAGCCACACTTGCATCGATGAGGCAAAAACTTCACTTCTTGACCCCAATTATCCTCAAACCCAAAAGCGCATCAAGTATTTTAATTGTGTGATGACTTTCATCACTTTTGCTGAGCATCAACTTGCTCAATACGTTGAGGCGATGGATACTGCTGGCCTCATAAATGAAGAAAACCCGCAGCTATACCTCCTCATGCCCCATGTCACTAATGCCCCTACCCCTATGTTGTCCGCCAGCTAAAGCGGGCGCCAGACAAAAGTTTCCTCAAAGCTTCCTCGCCTTCTGATATGGCCTCCTAGGCTGATAACCTAGGGGCTATATTAGGTTTTTTTAATTTATGATAATCCCTTTGTTTGGCCCATTTGCAGATAAAGATGCGTGGCGGCTCCCCCTTTTGGGTTGGGCACCACTAGTGCTAAAAAAGAGATCCAGGTTAGATGATGAGATTCTAAATCTTCATAGGATTTTCTTGAAGTTCTTTGATGTGACGATGGGCGGACTTCCCATTTAGGCATCTTCTTCACTGTTCCTGTTGGGAGCCCAGTGGGTGACACTACCAATCAGTTTATCTTTCAAGGTGTGATCAATTATGTGCAGGTATCATTAAGCGTTGGCTGAGCCCCTTGTAGTGAGCACCAGACTGTTGGGCTTCCACTTTAAACTAGATTGTTCTATGCCCAAGGAGCCCAATAGTCAATACTTGTAGCCATTAAAAATGCGCAACAAGTATATTAATTGTTTTAAAGGGTGCCAAGTCAACGCTTATGTCCCATCAACTAAAGTATCATCCTATGGTAAGAATGATAATATGGAGTTATTGAAGTGTAAAAACCGCTGGGTTTTTACTGATGCGCAGATTCACTTACATTTGTGGTTCTGAAATAAATTATAGACTTGCTGGCTGTATGAATACAACTACCCTAGTTGTTTCTTTGATATTGAGGTATTTCAGCAATACTTTGGAAATAACTGATGTTGTAAGTGACTTCAGCCTCACACTAAATACTTGATACGTCAAGTAAATTTTGGCCTCACTCTAGAAGTTAGAACTTAGAATAAAAATTTCTCTTTAACTAGAAACTGATAAAAAACAACATACAATTATAAGGTATAAGATCTAAGGGTTATTTTATTATGGAAATTAGGGACAATATATAGGCAATAGTAATTATAGTACATATGTTAGGGTAATTGTGGCAATCACATTGTTTTCATCATGCATAGCCAATGGAAAGAGATATTGGTTCAAATTCAGGAAAACTTCAGCTGATTTTCATGATGAAGAGCATAAATAAATCACCATTAGAATTAGCCATCACTTCAGCTACTAAAACTGACAATTTCCCATAAGTAATTGCTCTATCCAAGCCAATTTACTCATATCCACGATGTTAGCAACAATCCCCCTGATGAATTTGTAATTATAGCTTCCATTGAATATGGATCCTTTGTAAACTATCATTAACCATATTATTTATTTATTGCAAACAGACTGCTGTGATTAACTACATCATGAAGCTTAATCTATAAGCTAAATTAATTATTAGCCTATAATTAAATAAAATGAGTCTAAATTAATCCAAGCTGGATAAAGTGGTCATATAAAGTTTCACATGAATTGAAGCACCAAACAAGATATATAATTAAAGACGTGACTTTTATTATAATATAGAGTAGGTTGGTTTATATGCCACAACTAATATTATAAACCTTAAAAGAAATATATATATATAAATATTGGAGGGTAAATTCGTAGACAGCTCTCTGGTAAGGCGATGCATTCTGGATGGTTAATGCCCTTGTAGCATATTTTTGATTAGAAAATAGTAAGTTGAATGTACAAAGTCAAATGAGACTTGGTATCACTTAGTTTGATTGTTGGGAAGATTCTTGATTTTTACCCTTTTACGGGTTTTTCTTAATTACTGCCTTGAGTGCCACCTTGAGTAATTGTCGCCTGACCTTCTGATGATTCTTCATTTTGAATAGGCATGATATCATCTTGGGGAATTTTAGGCATTAAATGTTCTAACGGAATTTTATTAAGTCAAATTGAGTCATACCAACTATTGATTTTTCATGTGATCTATTGTGTTAAACCCATAAAACCCTTCTAAGTTCTAGGCATTAATTTAGTTGTTGATTTGAGTGGTTGTTATTCTTCCCAACATAGCTTATTTCCTGATATCTGACAGAGTATTGGATATCTTGGTGGACGAGGGAAGGTTGATACTATAGGCAGCAGGTCATACCTTCTGAATAAATCTATAAAGCCAAATTCATTCTGCCTAACTTTTGCTAAAGTTGATTTAAATGGAGATTCTTGGCTTTATCCAATAATAGGTCTCCTGTAAGTACTCTGGATTTCTATGACATTAATGGTCTCATATTCCTTGTATATCCTCAAATCATTCAAAAAAAAGTTGCTTTACTTTGTATTAAAGTTCCCTTAGCTCCTTAGCCTTCTCATTTGCTGCTACTACCTGTGTATCTGGATAGGGCCTATACTAAAAGCTTGGGTTAAAACTTTAGTTCTCAAATAAAAGTGAATTTATCTTTGTCATGCTTCACGTTGTTATAGGAAAAATGGGTCATGGGTAGGTCCGCCACCCAGTTTCTTTGTTCATCATTAGTGTACCTCCATATGAATTGTTCTGAATCTTGGTTCACTCTCTCTGTTTGCCCGTCATACTGAGTGTGAAATACAGTAGGGTGTCATGAGTTGATCTGAAGCAAGGATAGCAAGGCCTCCCATATAGTGCTATGAACTGACAACCCCTATCACTCACTACTTCCTTAGGGATACAATGCAAAAAGAAAAACCAGTTAGTGAACATCTGGAAATTATGTACTTAAATGATCTTTGTGGTACAAGGAACGAAGTGGAAATTCTTATAAAGCGATCAACCACTACCATCACTGTATTAAAACTTTGAGATGAGGCTATTTCACAATAAAGTCAACTGATAATTATGTAAAATGACTTAAGAGGATTCTAATGATACTAATAGACCAGTTGACTTCCAACGACTGGCTTTTGTGCAGTGGCATGTAATACAGCTCTTAGTGTATTTTGATACACATATGATGAGGCCCTTCAGACTTTAAGTGCGCCTGATGAGGGCACTATCCTTATCCTTCCTAGGTGGCCTGATGCAGAGGGGTCATGGTGCTCACATATAAATTTTTCCTCGGGAGGCCATGTGGGGTACCCATTACTTCCTTAATGCAGCGTTGCGCCTTTAAGCACATGGTAGCCCCAGTCAATAGGGTCACCATTATCAATGCAGGTCTTAATAATATTTCAAACTCTGATGAGATGAATCAAGATAGTCAAACATTGGAGGCAAGGTCTGAGTACTCTGGCTCAGCATCCAAGTTAAGGATTTCACCGGCTGGCATCTCTGGACTGGCCACTATATGTTCTAGCGGAATAAGTGCGCGGATTTTGTGGGGATCAACTAGGGATAGAACAGATAGTTGAGCAGAGCTTCTCTAAAGAGCATAATGGATTAGTTGTTGCCGCCTTTCACAGACTTGTACAAAAAATGAGCATGGAAATCGTATTAATCTAGTGGGACTAGAGCGGGGTCAGCTTTTGTATGGATCTGTAATAGAGGAGGGTGTGGTGATATGTCCAGACAGTGAATGGCCACTGAAAGCCATGGAGTAGTGCCGCCAGTACTGTATAGTCTTCGCCACTGCCAGTAATTCCTTATCATATATTGCATAGTTTTATTAATAAAGTGATACCCTCTTTAGAAGAGTAGGCCACTGGTCATTCTAAACCATCTTCTCCTGCTGCAGAATGGCTTCTCTTATTGGTTAGTCAGAGGCGTCAGTTACCATAATAAAGGGGCGGTGGGTTCTACATGGATTAGGACTGGATTAACAAAAAAATGGACTTCACAGCGTTAAAACATCATCACACCCAGATGTCCAAGTTAGAGTTTTTTTTCAGAGGCATATTAAATTGGTGCGGCTACTTCTAATAGTTAGGTGGTAAACTTCTTCAGTAAGTTGCAAGTGCCCAGAAAGCTCCTCAGATATGACAAGGATATGGGATTAGCCCAATCACTAATAGAATCTTTCTATTCTGGGGTATTCTTGTGCCCTTTAGTGAAGCTGATGCTTCCCAGGAAAGAGAATCAAGACCATAAAACTCATATTTACTTACCTTAAATGTGAGAATTGCTTGAGAGAGGCGTCCATCTCTTCTGAGAGATGCTGATCATGGGATTTTCTATCTGGGGGAAACCTAAGATGTCTTTCATGTATATAATGACACTTAAAACTTTGTAGTCCAAAGAACGACATCAATAAAGTGCTGGAAGCAGGCAGGGGCTTTCTTTGGCTCAAAAGGCAAATACAGAGTTTATAGATGGTTTTTCTGGTGTGGAAAGCAGTCAATTATTACTGACCTTCCATATTAATGTTCTGGTTAAAGTATTCAGACCGTCCATCTTGCTATATACATTGACCATTAAACATAGAATGCAATTTGTTTTTCTAATAGTATGGGGCGCAGGTCTGAGACTGTCACAATATTAAAAGCCAAAATCCACACAATTGCGAAAAGGTACATAAGCCTTTTCTGCGAATAAAATAAGGGAAATACTGGAGATGAATACTTGAAGATCTGTACTTTGTAGAAGCATATTACTGCCTACTCGTCTAGGGTTGTTTCCTCCTTTAGTGACAAAAGGGTTAGATGGTAGATTGTATCTTAACTAGATCAACTTTGAGCTTGAACTCAAAATCAAAGTGGGTATGAGCTTGAAGATTGGGGGCTTTTGTGGCGTCATATTGGTCAGTAAACCTTAAATACTTAAGAAGTTATAGAGTTTAGCAGAAGTCACATTAGTTTAAAAATAGGTCAACCCAGAAGATAGTTATGGCCGGCATTCCAGAAAACTATCTCTATGCAGTTCAGAAATCAGTGAAAAAGTACTTATATGCCTTAAGCAACACTTAATTATACTACTTGTTTTTCTAGTTGGGTCCTCAGGTTAAGCTTACGCCACCACTCAACCAATTTTTAATGATTGGTTATAAGAGGTGGTTGATAATTATAGATTAATCTTTGAAGAAGCCGTTAAACCCACAGAAGGATACAGAGGAATAACTTCATATGAGAATATTTCCTTAGATGCTCCCCCTCAACAAGGCGCCATGGAATCATGGGAAGTTCTAACACTTCTTCTAGCTTTAAGTTTATGCAACTTTGAGATGCTCCAGTATAAATAATACAGTGGCTTCCCAGCTCCCTCATGGGTTATAGAATATGTCCATTAATAATAAGTAGAAAGTTAAGGGTTTAGCGCTGATGAATCTGAGTGTGGCAAGTCTTCAATATTAAATACATCACTCGTTAGGTTTGGAGGGTACATACAGAAGAGGTGGAGTTTACTTCCACACTTCAGTCATCTAGTTGTGCCCAGCTTCTGAACTGGGCCGGGTAGGCTGCCACACGGGAAGATGCTGGGGGAAGGTTTTGTCGCTCCCTGACACTCCCAAGTGAGCAACTAAACTAATGGACATGCTCAGCGTAGATATGATCTGATACTAGTGTTCTACTAGGGCGTCCATATGCTCCTGAATAAGTTAAGTATCTGAGGGTCATGGGAGTATTGTGAACAACTGCTCAGGACTGGGCCCATGTTCTGTTAGGTCTGCAACAGTGCTTTATTTAAGAAATTATAATAAGTGATAAGTCTAAAGAGACATGAAAGAACTGGAACAAGTTTAGGGTACTTTCTAATTCCCTCTGCTTTTAAGGGCAAGAGTGAAGGGTACTTCATGGAGCGCAGCGGTGAACAGTCAGAATGGCGTAACCTCCATCTATGATGAAGGATTTATTCTTTATCTCCAGCATGCTCAAAGTTAAAGTGCTTTTACTTTAGTATAATCTTATGAGCTATCAGTAGTTGAGTGGGGTGGAAGAACGAACTAATCACCTGTTGGACCCCTTGAGCGACATGAGCTGTTTAGCACGCTTAGTTGTCCAAGTAAGAGTAAAAAAGCCATTCATTAGAGGGTTTCAAATATTCCCAGTTGACAGATGCTCCAAATGATGAAGGTGTGAGGGTACAGTTCTGACACTAGATAGCCAGCAAGAAAAGGGGCATAACAGAGTTCCTCACATTTTAGTATAATGTCAGGGAAACTGAACTTATAGTAATAATGGCAAGTGGAATCCTAAAATTTTGATTCAGAGCTATCAAGGTGTATTTGCAAATAGTATACAATATCCTAGAAAGTTATAAAGGGGATTCCAAAATGTAATTAGGAAATAGAAAATGTAAAAATGAGGTCCTAAATGTTACAGAGATTATATGTTAAATGTTGGGATAATTTGGAAAACTTTTGTGAAAATCTTCATCCGCATGCTGAGGTGCAAACAAAATTAAGCTGGCCAAGATGTCAAATTTGAGCTTACGTTTTTGATTCTGGGTACCTTACAAAGGAGGGCAACCCATTTGTTTCATAAGGCATTTTTAACAATGACAATATGACAAATACAACTAAAAGTAATAAATTTTAAAAATTTAGTTTATTTTGTAGGTTTAATACCTTCAAACATGTGGAAGCCCTATATAAAAATATTGGGGTTCTGAGAGGTTGCTAATCTAAGTCTCAAATTCAGATATGAGCTGAAAACTGTTGCAAAAAGGTTTAAGCTCAGTTGCGATTTTTGGCCATTTTTGAGGATCGCATATGTATTATGAGGTCCCTATACTAGCTACTGAAAAGGTTAATGTTGGCCAGTCCGACTATACTTCTACTGTTTAGATATACTAAGAAGTGAAGGTTTACATTCTTTAGTATAGATATATTATGATAAAGTTCTACAAAGAAAGATGACAAGATTCAATTATAAGCCAATCCTTTATTTATAATAGGCGGATAATATATAGTCAAATCACTTCATTCAGAAGATGTTATGCTCGTGTGATGAGTTTCCTTGATTATTGGCCAATGTGATTGTGCAAATTGATTGATATGTCAGGAAAAGGTTCAAATGGGATGTCACATGGTCATCGTCATTGCAATCCATTTTAATGTAAAAATCTAATAGAGCTAGGATCAAGTTACATTCCCAAGTCAAAAACTAATAAGCAAATCATTCAATTATCTAAAACTTCCTCCCCCCTTTGACTTGATTTACCACTTGAACTTTTTTTGGGAGGGTTTTTAATTTATAAGAAGGTTGAAGGAAATTGGCATGAAATACAATTGACTATCCAGATATAAATCAGCTCTGAATTATGTATGTTTCAACACCAACTAGGTCAAGGAAAACATATGGCCCTTCCATAGAGTAGTCAACTTATGTGTTTTGCTAAATCCATAAGTATCGCACTAAGCAACTTAATTGCTGAATGCAAAACTTCGCACTTTAAACAGATGAAAGTCAGCCTTCTTTTTCTGATTGATTCTTTGGGTTAGGGCTACCCATAGGCCCAAGTCTGAATCTTATTGAGGGATTTTACCAGTCAATAAAATATTTGGGTGGCCAAATTTCATCCTCATCAATAGTGATTAAATGTAAAAAAGGGTGGCAATACAGGCTGTCAAATGTTTAAAGCTGGAAAGTTATGTACCTATAATTCTATGAAAGCTATTAATATATGAAAAAATGGTTTATTCCACATATACTGCCCATTTTAAGGAAAATTTCTTGCAAACTTACAAAGAGTTTGTACTAATGTATGACTAGCGTTCCACCATTCTTTTGTTTTAAGTACAATATGGTGAGTAAGAACTCCCCAGATTCCCAATATTTCAAATTAACTTGGGAATAACTCAAAAGGTGAAATTAGTGGCTTTATCCATGATAAATTGAGGGCAACCATGCTGGTGTATTATCTTTTCCATTTTAAACTTCTCAGTTGATATTGCTCTAAAATCTCTAAGAGGCTGAGCCTCAACCCACATAGTGAGAGGATTGATGGCTACTAAGATGTACTTAAAGTAAAGGACACTAGTCAGTAAAGGTCCTAGTACATTAATTGATACCTGTGCTAGCCCAATTAGGCTTGACTAGCTGATAAGTAGTCGTGATCTTATAGGGCCGTTGTGCTTACATTTGTGTTATTTCATTAGAACATCTTGGACGTTAAATCTTAGGTATTTACAACAAACCCCATTTAGATATTTTTAAATGTCTCCACCAAGTGCCATACACTACAGTGCAATGGGCTTGCCTGACTACCTCTAGGTGCAAAAGGTGGTGAATAGAGTCTCTAATCACTCCCCCACAATTTTTGTAGTTGTCTATCCCAAATCTCAGTGCCTACATGAGCCAATCCAGGGTGCGTCAAATCATAAGTTTCTCATTGACAGAATATTTTTTCTCTCATCTTTTCAAATAGTTAATTCGCAAAAGAAGTAAGGACTGTTGTAACAGGCAATCACAAAAGCCCATAAGCATTAGATTGATATGTCCTGAGCGATAATATATCTTATAGTCGTAGGACTGTATTTTTAAAGTCCATAATGCTAACCTACGACAAGTTATTTGAGATTACATAATCATCGCATTAAAGCATGCTTTTGGAAATTGTGAACCAAAATTTTGTATGTAAATTCAGAAATGTTTATAAGCATATTTAACAGCCAAGCATACCTGATTGGTTGCGTGTATTTAATTCACACTTGTCTAGGGTACATCTTCAAAAACCTCTTGGTTGCTAATCCCCATCATATCCTATCTTGGAAAGCACCACTCCTATAGCCATGATGGACGCATCAGACTGTACTATATAAGGCTGTTCAAAATTAGGGTATCTCAGAACAGCAGATTCAGCTAACGATTTCTGCAGTTGGTTGTAAAAGTCTTTGCATTATTGTGACCTCTAGAAGGTAATTTTTCTCTGAAGTAAATGGTTTAAGGGCTTAGCAAGTTGTTTCATTACTGGTCTGAATCAGCTGTAACGCCCACTTAAGCTGAGAGTTACTTGGATATCTTGCTTATTTTCAGGCTCTCTTGTGCACTTATGGCCTCAGGCTTCTGGGGTTAAGTCCACATTCTTAAGTGTTAACAATGTGTCCAAGATAATCAATTTGGGACTAAAAACTGGCAATTACTAGGCTTAACCTTTAGCTGAGCTCAGGACAGCCTTTGAAAGACTTCTTCCAAATACGCTAGATTTTTTTAAACGTTTTCAGAAACATACATATTGCTAAAGTAAACCAAAATGTAACACTTCTTTTGTCTCCCATAATAATGATTATTGCCCACTGGAAATTGGCCGGCGTTTGCAAAGTCCCAGGTGCATTTATATTAGTTGGAACAACTCTAGAGAGGTAATAATTACACATTTTTTTTGAACTTTGGGAGGCAGGGTGATTATCCAGTATCCAAAGATGAGATTTAAAGCGGTAAAATATTTAGCGCCCCTAACTGATTATATCATTTTCTGTTGAGGTAAAGGTTAAGATTTTTAACTTATTCATACTTCAATAATTGGTGATCACTCTATTAAAGCCATCTTTTTTCTTAGCCATGAGCAGCAGATTGGCCATGGGCTATGTGAGATCTTGATCGTCCCTTGACGCAGGAACTTTTCTAAAACCTTTTGCACCTTCTTTTTTGGCAGCCTTGCTTCTCCATAAAAGTCGTATACAAATTGGCTTCCCATTCCCAGCGTCAATGTGGTGCTGGATCCCTACTACGCATCCATGATCATAGTTGTCCACTGCAAAGACTTGAGTGTTTTTTATTGAGCCTTCGCTTGACCTTTCTTACCATTTTTTATTCCGTCAACTTGCACATGGGTAATAAATGCACAATTTGGTAGCTATGGTTAAGGTAAGCCAACCTCTGTTATATATGGACACATGTACTTCCTGAATTCCTTTCAATGGATTGAGGTGTAGAAACGCTATTTTTTGCCTTCTCTTGACGAAAATTTTGGTGGCAGTTTGGCAAGTAATACATAGATCTCCAGATGGCCAGATAATATTATGCCAGAAGCTGCGAAAGGTTTAGGCCTCAACTGTTGCCAAGGAGAATACATCTCGCCTATAAACCTTCAGGTATCTCCAAAATTAATTCTTGTGGACACCACACGTTGTTATCCAATGTAGATAACACAATCTTTGGAAGCTCTAAGGAATTCCTTTTTTCTTAAGAAAAGTGGTAGGTTTCAAAGACTTTAGCAACTTACTTTGTTGATAAAGGATGAGTACTATGCCATCATTATAGACCACATTGATAAAGTTACTTCTATGGGTAAAGAAGTCTGATTATTGAGCAGTGAAGGGTAATGTTTGGTCTAGGATAGTAAGAGTTTTCTTTTCATAACTAATATCAACACCATAAAATCTAAGGAATCTAGTACCAGAAAAAAAATGGCAGTTTCTTTGAGAAGAACAATTGCAGGGGCATCAACCTGCAGAGATCCAAACCTCATTGGTAACACACTTTATACTTCTTCACTATGGTACCCCAGGCTAGCGGTTCTATATCTTAAAGTGAGTTACATCAGGAGCTAGTATCAGCCAGTATGTGAACTGACTATTTAACATATTCACAGGAGTGCCGCTGTCAACAATAGCTTGCAATTGAGCATTATTCTGAATAAATTTTATATAAGTACAATAAGAAAGGTATTGTGAATTTGTGTTTATTTTATATGGAAGGATATCAATTTGGTTAATGATTACCTTGATCTGTTCCTCAAAAATCGAGGAAGTGAGTGTTCAGGGACTTGATCAGTAGTTAATCTTTAACTCCTTGATTGAGAGGTAAATATTAGGGCTCTTCATTGTCTAAATTGACTATGTTTAACTATTTTGGGTAGCATACAATTTAGAGATAATTTCTTATCTTTCTCATTCCATGGCCGCTCGTTAAATTCTGGTGGTGGCTGACACCATAGGGATGTTCTGATAATGTTCTTAATAAGGAGAGTAATTTGCATTTTCTGAAAAGTTGGATAAATCTCGAGGATAACTGGTAGTAGAGCATCCTCCTTCTACTTCCAAGGCTCTTTTCCCTGGCTGCCATCCACTTAAGATGTTACAAGGGTCACTCCAGGGTGAATTTTAGGACAATTGGCAGCGTAGTGTACCTTAAATTTGCAGATCCAACAATTTATCTCAGCTAGATTATAGCAGTTTTTTAATATACCTCGACAGGGAGGGAAGCTCTCCAAGAGATCTCTATCTTTATTCATGTGATGTGGTTGACTAGTTCAAACTTTGTAATTGGGTGGTCCAAATGTAACTATGCATATCTTCTAATATTTAATTGTAGAGGGCTATCTAATTCTCAAGCGAGTGACAGAAGCAGAGAAATTATAATGCCAGGAACTTTTGGTATTATTTTTAGGCTATCTTGGTGTTAAAGTCCATCATGGCATTAACTCCCAATAGCACTAAGTTTCATGGTAAAATCAGCGCAGCTAATTTAGTGATAGTTTTTTTTCTATAAAAACTGAATAGTCATATATTCAGCCTTATGTGTAGCCATGTGGTTGTGGCTTCTAAACTCTCATAAACAGCGCTTTTTTACATCAGATAAGGTATAAGCTCCTCAGGTAAGTATGGCATGATCAGATCTTGACTTGGGTCATATAAACAGGTAACTTAATAGTAGCTTGAAAATATTATCTCCATGCATGGTCATCTTTGACATTTTCAAGATTATCTGCACATTCCCACGCTTATCAAAATTAAAAAGATCAACTAGATTATACAACTGGAAGATTGGATTAAACTTCAAAATCTGGACGTCATTGGTGCAGCACTGGCTCATGGTTTTGGGTTTATCGAAGAAAATATGACTCTATTAGAAGTGGGGTCTCCATGGAAGGAGGCAAAGTGAGCAATGAAGGTGGTGCAGCATGGGTGGATGAATTCATTGGTTTTGAGTAACCTCTACTTCTGGGAGCCTCCCCAAATAGCACAGAAAAGTGAGGGCAGAGTTGAGGAGGGCATTGACATCTGCCACTAATACCTCACCTTCTTTTGTTGTTCCCAAGTGGTATGATACACCTGTTCTTGAATACATTGCATATTGAACTGCTGCTTGTCTGTAAGGTTTCTTTACATTTCTCACACGGTAATGTTCTGCTACTCATTTTACTTTTATGATTAATTTCCGTAAGTAGATCACAGATTTATTAACATTCGTCATTGTTTGACTGGAGAAAGTCTCCACTGTCTTGTTGTAGCATCCAAAATAAGCCTCTCAATCCTCTAATATTCTGTTGTTGGATGCTTGTTTGATTCTACAACTGTTGCAACACAGACAGGAGGTGGTTAGTAGTCTCAAATTCGCTCCTAAGTGTTGTGCAGCCACCCCATTTCACGTTGGGTGTACTAGTAAAGGGCTTTGACTGCCTCTATAAGTCCAGGGGACATCCCCTAACACCTTGCCCGTGAGATGTTCCCTTTTTGCACAAAAATGGGCCCAAAAAAGGCACCCATTCCCTTGTCACCCAGAGCGATCTCTCCAATGTGGTGGAAGAATGGTAGATGATGACCTACAATTTGATGGTTCCTCCTTCACTTCCCTATTTTCCACGAGTGAGCTTTTTAATAAAATTAAGAAAGCATGCGCTGAGGTCAAAGTGTGAAGAGAACTATGGCCAAAGGGTAATGGTGAGCACGTCTCTCTGGCTCCACCGTCAGAGTCTGCCAAAGGGGTGAAGGTTCTAAATCAATAGGGGGTTCAACTTCATTGATAATATCGGGTTGCACCAATAAGGCAACAAATCTGAATAAATCAGGGGTACTGAACCAAGTGATATTGAATGTGGTAAATCCATTCAATCCCCAATGGAAAGGGCCTATAGTAATCCAGCTTATTACTCTCGCTGGTGCTTATGCTGCTGAATCCCACAAAGGTTTGAATAAAAAATTAAAAATCAGCACTACTATACGACTTGGTTTTTATAGTTTTTATTAGTATAGTAGGAATAACAAGGGAAAATGATCCCTCAATATCTGGATAATCAGTATTTAAACTGTATTGAGGTCATAGGGATTCAATAGTAAGTTTTTAATGGCTTTTTACCATCCAAATTAGTAAATATTCAAATGTAGCTATCTATGCTCAAAATACCCATTTAGCTTAGGCTGACTGATGGTTGGGGAAATAGGTTTAGACAAAACGTACCCATGGGGTAACAATTAATATATCTCAGCCAATCTTCATTGGCTATATTTCTTTCACTTTGTGGGACCTTCGCTACTCCTTATAAAAGGGGTGGTCCCTCTTAGGTGTTTTGAGGAGATCAGGTGTGGTAGGGGGAGAAACAGCTGATGGTCTCCCCAGGATCTGCCGCAGGGTCAGAGTAATCTGACTGCTCATTTTGTGTTTTTTGCCCCTCTAGTATTCGAGAGTGTTACCCCAATTAGCATGGTTCCACTGAGAATTGACCAGTATCTTTTGGTCAATAAGATCATTATCATTATCAAACTCACTCTTAGGAGCATTACATACTTATAAATGGCCGACAATTCCCTCTTTCAGCTGATTTTGATCTAAAACATTCTTTTTTTGCAGCTAAGAGGGAAAATGTCCGACATCACCCCCCTCCTGGATGTTGGATGAGGATAAGGCCATAGGAAGCAGTCATGTTTCTGATTGATGGTAATCCCTTTAGCTAGAGATTTTATGATATACCCATTTCCTCTTTTATAGGTGATAGTAAAAGGAACCTCCCAAATTGATCCAAGTTTACTGCTCTAGGAGTGATGTGGTTATAATATTTTAATACCATATCAGATACTTGGAATGTAGGCAGGGGGTTCGGAGCTCATTGTCAGACTGCCCTTCTTTAGTCACATTTTTACTAAATTAGTCATAGCTTCAGATTAAAGTTGGATGATGTGCTGAGTAAATCTTCACACGACTTTCTTGGGTTCTTAACTCTAGAGGAAATACATCTTTAACTCAGTGAGCAGTTATTCCTAGTTCCCACTCATACAAGACACATAATGGGGACATTTTCAGGATTTGGGGGTAGCTAATCCAGTATGCCATAAGAGTACTGGGTAATAATTGATCCCAGTGAAGTGTATCAGAAGAGGCCATATTGCTTAGAAAGGATACCAAGGTTACATTTGCTCTCTCCACAATCCCATTGGTAGATGGATTGTATGGAGCCAAGAATAGTTGTTGGGCTCCCATGGATGTGACCAGGATTTTGACCACTCTGGAGGTGAAGTTCTTACCATTATGGCAGAGTAGTACTTGAGGGTAGCCATGTCAAGAGAAAATATTCTAATGTAAAAAGGTGGCTGTGGCCTTGGACGTTTGAGCAGGGAGGGCCACAGCTTCTACCCACTTAGTGAAGTGGTCAATGGCTACCAGGATAAATCGGTTGCCACTAGTAGTCTTAGGGATGGGACCTACTACATACAGACTAATGGTTTGGAAAGATTGTTGAGGGGTAGTTGGTTGATATTGATTCTAGTCTTAGACCCAGATTTCTTCTTGCACGTAAGGCATGCTTCTAAGACATCAATAATAGTTTCCATCATTCCATCGCAAGAAAACTGATCATAAATTACTAATAAGTTTTCTTTTCCCCTCCATGACTTAGAGTGGAGTGAGCTTCTAGTATAGCAGGTACACGCTTTAAGGGTGAGGGTAAGGCAGCCAATTTGTCCCCACCTGCTTATACAACTTAATCATTCTCCAATTTTGGTGTTATGGGGGTGTTGGGCTAACATTTTCTGTACAGGCTCATTCTCATCCTCTCAGTCATTAGGGTCATTAAGAGGCCATGTAACCTCTCCGCCTCACTATTATCTAAGTGAAGGACTGGAAGCCAAGTCAACCCATCAACTTTCATGTGATGGGTTCCAGCATGATGTTCGATCTTCATGTCATAAGGCTGGAACTTTAGAGCCCAGAGAGCTAACCGCCCTGTAGGATTTCATGTTCTATAACCATTTTAGGGAAGCGTGGTCAGTAACCACAGTGAAGGGGTTCTATATTGGAAAGGGCGTTAGTGCTTTACAGCTATCAGAACAGCAAGGCACTCCTACTCTTTTACACTGTAGTTGCGTTCCGCCTTTGACAGTGTCTTACTAAAATAGGATACAGGATGATCCACACCGTTTTCATCCAACTGGGCTAAGATGGCCCCAACAGCATAGTCCGAGGTATCAATAAACAAGATAAAGAGTTTAATATAATCTGGGTGCCGTAGGGTAGGGCGTTGTTGCAGCAGTTGCTTCAGCGTCTCAAAAGCAGCCTTTTGTTCCGCAACCCACTGAAAAGGAGTGTTCTTGGTCAATAGGCGGACAGAAGGCTCGCTGAGCTGGGAAAACTTAGGGATAAACTGATGGTAATATCCTATCATCCTTAGAAATACCTGAATATCCCTTAAATTTTTAGAGTGAGGCATTTTTGATATCGCTTCAACCTAATATTGAATTGGTCTTCTTTTTTGAGAAATGGAATGGCGAAAGAAATCTAGTTCTTTTGAAAGAAAGTAAACTTTGAGGGCTTTAACTTGATATTTAATTTATGTAGCTGTTAAAACACATCCTTCAGGTGATCAATATGTTCGTTAAAAGTTTTTGAAAATATTGTGATGTCATCAAGGTAGACAATGACACAACTTAAAATAAAGTCCTGCATAATATGGTCCATTGCATGCTGGAAAGTTGCAGATGCATTGCACAACCTTTGAGGTAATTGTGTTGGTTGGAAGAGGCCCTCACTACAGATGAGAGAACATATCTCCTGGTCTTCAAGGGAAAGGTCTATTTGCCAATAGCCGCTATCCAAGTCCATGGCGGAAAAAAGTTAGAGCCAGAGAGTTGGGCCAGGACATCATCAATGTGATGGACAGGATAGCTATCCTTCTTTGTGAGGTATTTAACTTGCGGTAGTCCATAACTATCCAATGACCTCCATTTTTCTTTTTTATTAGCAAGAGAGTGGAAGACCAGGGGCTTTGTAAAGAATTAGCAACCCTACGTCTAGTAACTGCTGAATCTCTGTCTCGTTTGCTGTTCTTCCACCTTTGATTTGTGGTAAGGTTTTGACCAAATTGGATGGGCATCATCCACATCAATGGATTGTTACCAGCCCTTCATGTGGCCATAGTCATTATCTGATTTGGAAAATATATCGCTATAATCATCAAAGAGTGTGAACTTTTTCCAGCTCATATGGGGTCAGCTCATCTGAGATATGGACGTTGGTAAGGTACATAGCAGGCTATCCGTTGGCAGGCCCATATCCATTATAGAGCCAATGGAGTGAATTTGGCTAATGTCCTCAATAGGGACTAACAATCCTCTGACAATCTCCTGGTGTTTTTTTACAGCTATCTCCTTTGAGGTGAGGTTCTCCAATAGAAAATTAATGGGACTCTGGTAAGCTGGGTCAAGAATGCCAGGCAATACCCGAGGCTCCAAGGGAATAACGCCCTCAATACAAATAAGGTGTAACAATTAGCGGTGTGGGATTTAAAGTGTGATTTTTGTGTCAACCACTCGTTGTTAACCAGGCTTAATCAGAACCTCATCTGCAGCATAGAAAGAAATACCTTCCTTAGCATCCAATGAATTGGGCAAACCTCTTTGTGTTGCACCCAGAAGTGGAATAAACTAAAGTTATAGCTGTGAAGGGGTATTTGACCAGGCAAGAGTATTCATGCTTGCTGGGTTCTTTATATGATAAGACTTATGGGACTTCACAGTTGAGTAACAAGAGAAAACCTGCTTCATGCTGATTATTTCCTCATACTCAATCATAATTTGAGTGCCAATGAGCATATCGTATGCGTTGTTATTCAAAGCCACAGAAGGGGCTAATAAAATAAGCTTATCAATTTGTATGGGAAGAAAAGAGTATGCCCCGATTACAAAGGTATTATTGGGGCCTGCGGTTCTAAATTTTTGCGTGTAATCCAAGTCAGGCGCTAGCTTTATCTTCTTGATAATCTTAGTGGAGTTCACGTTAACTGGGGAACCAGTGTCCAGGATGGCTATTATTTAGACTTTATGAATGACCACTTCACCCTTGGTGAGTGTTCCCCCAAAGTTAGGGGACAAAGCCAATACCTCCTTGAGCAGGAAAGTGGAGGTAATTTACGAGCACTATAGGGTATTTATCCATGATGGAGTTCATGGTATGGACCCGCTGAAGAGGTCAAATCAAGCCAGCCAATACTCATCACCATCGCTGGCAGTATCAATAACTTTTAGTCACCCTAGTACATGTTTAAGGTAGTTTTCCTCAGGTATGGTGGTTTCATCTAATACTTCAGCATTCATTAATAAGGGACCTCCACTTTTGCGGGAACATCTCAATAAATAGTAGCTTACATCATCACCCCCCTCAGATTCTTCCCCAAGGGTATTCTCCACAACTGGCAAAGACGCAATTTGAGGTAGGAAAGACGGTCATGGAAGATTTGATAGCCTTTTGCGCGCAATTACCAGCTTAGTTGGAGGGGAAGACACAGCGGCTTTGGTAAGCTTGTGCCGGAGTATGGTATTAGCTATCTTACAGGGCTCTGCTTTATAGTAGGGAGTAATATTAGTTGTAAATCACACTTAGGAAGCAGGTTTCACTGGGGTAGGTACAGGCGTGCTCACCCCAACTGTTTTACAGGTGAAAGCTCCTCAACGATTAGAACTAAAGATTTCACCTCAGCTTCATGCATTGTTGCACAGGAATGAAAATCTGCAACGTCTAACAGAGCCACCTTTATGTCGCGGATGGTTTTGAAGTAGCGTTTCAATGAATTGATATGCTGGGCTAGAGAGGGTTGAGAAGCTAGCTCAATTAACATGGCAGCAATAGCATCATCTAGGGTTAACATGTTAGACGTTGACAACCTTTGTGCAGCGAGGTAAAATCGCTCAGCAAAAGCAACAGGTTTTCGTCCTCAAAATGCTTAGAGTTCATATAGCCTTTTCATCCCTGTTAAGAATCTGTTGTGAACCAAATTCAGCTAAGAGAGCCTCTTTTTACCTCTGCCCAGGTATGAAGATTGTCCAGGTATGTGACTATCATTTCTTGTGTAAACGACTCAAGCAAGGGAGGATGTGATTGATTCTTTGCTTGTTCAATGAGTCTTGCATTACAGATTCATAGATATATAAGAATGAAGCTATGCTCCCTTCACTGGGGGTGAACTTTTCCTTAAGGGGTAGTTTGAAAGGGCGATGCTCAAGCTCCTCAAGGAGGGATAAAGCGCTTGCTAGTTGCTTTTCAAGAGTAACTATTTTTTGGTGTACAGGGATCCCCTGTAGTGAGCACCATTTTGTAGGAATCCAGCTTATTGTTGCTCGCTGGTGCTTACGCTGCTGGATCCCACAAAGGTTTTAATAAAATAATTAAAAATCAGCACTACTATAAAACTTGGTTTTTTATGTTTTTTATTAGCGTGGGGATAACTAGGAAAAAAACAATCCACTCAATATCTGACTGGTCATACCTAAACTGTATTGAGGTCAGAGGGAATTTAATAGGATGTTCAGAATGGCTTCTTACCATCCAAATTAGGAAAAATGAAAATGTAGCCTACTGACACTTAGAATACTCGATTATCTTAGGCTGACTGATGGATGGGGAAAAAGTTTTAGACAATACGTACCCATGGGGTAACAATTTAGTAAACTTCAGTCAATCCCAGTTGGCCATAATTCTTTCACCTTGTGGGACCTCCGCCACCCCTATAAAAGTGGTGTTCCCTTCCTAGGTTTTTAAAGGAGATCAGGAGTGGCAGGAAAGAAGCCGCTGATGGCTCCCCAGGATCTGCCGCAGGGTTAGAGTAATCTGACTGCTCAATTTTTTGTTTTTTGCCCCTCTAGTATTCGAGAGTGTTACCCCAATTAGCATGGTTCCACTGAGAATTGACCAGGGTCTTTTGGTCGATAAGATCATTATCATTATCAAACTCACTCTTAGGAGCATTACATACTCATAAATGGCCGACATTTCCCTCTTTCAGCTGATTTTGACCTAAAGCACTCTTCTTTTGCAGCTGAGAGGGCAAATGTCTGACAGGGCCCCGTGCCCTGGCCATAGGCGCTTCCAGTTGCCTGCCAAACAAAGTGATGCCAAGACAAGTGAAATTTCATTGGTAGGAACAGTTTAGCGGTGAAACACAAATGGGAGTCAGATGGTCATTAGGAGCCATTCACTATTAAGTTAGTTGCGAGATTTTGTTCAGCCAAAATTGGTGGGTTTGTATCTCCTTCATTTATGCATTTTCTCTTAATCCCATGCCTTAGGCCTTAAGGCAACCGTCCCTCACTGCTACAGTTGACAGTCAATACTTTACCTTTAGTTTCCCAACAAAATACCCTCTCCCAGGCAAAACTTTACTTTTATTAAAGTTTCCAGAATTTGCCACCTCAGAACCCCAAACCATATTTCTCAGGTTGCATCACAAATAGGCCTTAGTGGCCGTTCTCACCACGCTGCTCCTCATCTTCATTGAATTAAGTATCACATGCTGACTTATTGGGGGATATCCCCATTTGCCAACGCTCTCTGGCGTAAGGATGTGCTGATGATGCTGGAGATCCTATTTCTCCTTTGGGCGAGGTTTTGTGACCTCACTGCATGATATATCTCTATTGGCCCAGCGGTGAATCTAGCCCCTATGTTGTGGCCAAAGAATCCCCCAAGCCTGAATCTTCTTGCTTAGGGCCGTCCCTTGGTTGCTTGTCAGGCTAGTAGTTATTGTGGCTACCTGCCATCATTCTCTGTTTGCCACCCTCTTGCCTTTATTAACAATTCTCTTAGATAGCAATACCTTTGGCATTCTGGTTTGTATTATGGGTGCTCATGTACTTTGACTGGCGGCCAGTCTCAATTCTATCTGCCAGATTCATGACATTATTGACCGCCCCATAGTGTCCTCCATTTCCGCCCTTCTGTTTAAGTTAGGTGATTCAGTTGTATCCATTTACTAGATAAGCTTGCAGTCAATGCTTTGCCTCCTGCTGTTCATTTAAACAGCTGTTATGTTTGTGCATTGCTCTCAGGTGGCAGTGGTGGAGTGTCTCACCAGTCGCGTTGTCCCAGATATTACCACACCAGTTCCTGCTCACCTCAGGGGGTGGTATTGTCAGCTCCGTCTGTTAAGATTTCCAAAAAGGTGCTTGACGCCCTCACTGAGCTGCAGGTGTATTTTTAATTTCCCCAGAAAGTTACAATAGCATGATGGACGCCCAATGGAGCGTGGCCTTGTTGGAAAAAGTTGGAGGTGAAGCCCATTGTTGAGTGCGGGGTATCCTGCACTCAGCCAACCAGAATGGAGCTTCAACTCACTTGATCGCGCTAGTACCATCAGTGTTTCAGGCACCATTATCTTGATTAGCTCATCTGCTCTAATATTTTTATTTGTGTGGATACGTCTAACTGGTTTCACTCATAAAAGATTTCTGTAAGCAATCCCCTGCACTCAGTCTCCTTCTGAACGTCGTCATGTCAGTATTCACTGCTTTGTATTCAGAATCCAATAATTATGCCTTTGGGCCACACAGTGGAGACAGTGTACTAAAGGTGCATGAAGGCGACATATACACAGTGCATTCAAAAAGTTCTGGTACTAATGTTTTAAAGAAACAACTTTACAAATAAATAAACTTTCTTTTATCATAATTTAACATGCAACCTTTACCTCTCTATACATATTTATATTGCTAAAACAATTGTCAAAAGGTATGCACATAGTTCATATTTTGTATAATCATGTTTAAACCAGCTGTCACATTCTTCTGAATTGTCTCTACTTTATCAAAAGGATGAACCTTCAGTGCCACCTTCAGATTATAATTATCCACCCTATTCACCAGATTTGGCTCTGTCTGAATTCTTTCTGTTCTCTAATCTAAAGGTGGCACTGAAGGTTCATCCTTTTGATAAAGTAGAGACAATTCAGAAGAATGTGACAGCTGGTTTAAACATGGTTATACAAAATAGGAACTATGTGCATACCTTTTAACAATTGTTTTAGCAATATAAATATGTATAGAGAGGCAAAGGTTGTATGTTAAATTATGATAAAAGAAAGTTTATTTATTTGTAAAGTTGTTTCTTTAGCGTTAGTCCCAGAACTTTTTGAAGGCACTGTGTATCATTACCACACTCTGCCAGGTGTCCCCTGGGGTAGGGGTCCTTATATCTTCATTGGTGCATCCTGTGGGGTCGCCCCAAGTCCTGGTCCTTCCCACACTCATGGAATTCAAGTAATGGTGTTTGATGAAGCTGCAGTACTTCACGACCCCAGTGGTGGGTCTGAGCCCACTTTTACTCCTGTAGGAAAGGCGCCTCCTGCAGCTGAGAAGACTGTTGTCAATCCATTGGTTTCCTAGTTGATAAAAGCCCAGCGCGAGGAGAATGTAAAGCAGTACCCTGGTCTGAATTCCAACTACCCAACTGAACCATTTTTCCTCCCAACTCTATGACTATTACCAACCCAGATGGTGGAATTGTAGGCTCTTGCCAATGAACAAGATTTTACATTTTGTTACCATTGGAAATTTAGATGGGTGCGAACTGGGTGTCATTTGAGGATTTTGTTGACATAAAAACATCTGGAAACTTCATGAGTTTAAAGCTTGCTCAGCAGCTTGAGTTGGACTTGGATGTAGGGGTGTCAATACTGGGCACTTCATCTTCTCCAATGTCGTCCTTTATTGTGCAATGGCTGGTGGTCTTCTTGGTCATCAGTTCAGTTCCTGTGATCAATTTTCAGTGATGCCCAATATGCTATACTCAGATAATCTGGGGTTGGCTGGTGGCAGCTTCAGCAGGGGAAGATCTATTTTGAATTATACATGATGTTATGTGTTATACCCTGATAAAAGTTAGTTTACCCTTTATGAAAACTTTACTACAGCGTGGGTCCATAGCTATATCATGACGCTCGCTTCTCCCATGGGCCTTCCCTCTGATTTTCCCCAGCGCTGGCAGCATACCAGGATATGTAAATATTGAAAAAAACGTCTAATGCCGCACTATGGATACAATTTTGCATTCTGCTTAACAGTAGCCGTAATCAATATCAACTGTCTGCTGCATCCTTACACAGCGGAGGAGGACAAGGCTTTGGAAGTATGGTTGGATAATATGCTCAAGAAGGGGTGGATATTTAAGGTGATGTCCCCTATTGCCTCACCTATTGTATTTGCTCACAAGGCCAATGGGACTCTTCATCCTGGCGTTGACTATGGTCATCTGAATAATATTATGGTACACAATCCCTATCCCCTCCCCCTCAAGCAGATGATCAGCCAGGCGATTGCAAAATCCTGTGTGTCTTCTAAACTCAACGTTATAAAATGTATTGTTAACCAAATCTTAATGGCCAAGGGCCAGGATTGAATTACCGCTATTCATATTCAGAGTGGCATATTTCAGTTCTGGGTGATGCCATTTGACCTGAAGAACGTTCCCATCACATTATAGTATATGACCGATAATATACTGGGGGGCCTTAGGTTCACCTGCGCTGTGGCATATATAAACAATATCCTTGTCCATTCCCTTATGTCCAAGCACATAGAAAGACCTAGAGGAGGCGCTTTCCGCTCTTCAGAAAGCGGTACTTAATGTCAAGCCATTTAATTGCATGTTCTTCCTCAAAGAGGTTACCTTCATGGGTAATCTAGTCTTGAAAGATGGTTACGCCATACCCCCCAGCAATCTTGAGGACATCCTCAAATGGCCTACCCCCATAACCCAAAAGCAGTTGCGCGCTTCCTGGGTACCATCATCTTCCTAAAAACTTCCCTACCCTTTCACATCTTGCAGCACTGATACATCCCTTGATGAGGAAAAATGTGCTGTTTTCTGGATGGAGGAGTTCCAGCAAGCGTTTGAAGTCATCAAGCAGGTGTTTTTGTCTCCCCCAGTTCTTAAGAACGCTGATCCACCAAGCCATTTATCGTAGCATGTGGTGCCTCATATGATGTGGTGGGCAGTTCTGTTGCAAGAGCATGATGAGCTGAAACACCAGGGGGTTTATCTTTCCTACAACTTTGCCTCTTCTAGACAGCCTGAGCTATCTATGATAAGGATTTGGCCACCATGGTGTGGGCTCTGACCCATGGGCGGTACCTTATGCAAGTCGCTCAGTATGAGGTAACTGTGCAAACAGATCATCAAGCCCACTTATACCTTTGTAAGCCTCGGAAGCTGTCAAACCTCAAGTACAGATGAATTGTGACCTTTGTAGCTTCAATTTTAAGTATGGATTTATGAAGTGAGCATCAAATGTGCTCCCTGACTTTCTGAGTCACAATCTTGTGCTTTTTCCAGTGGAAGCGGACGAGGAAGAACTAATTATAGTTATCCCACTAAACTAAATTGTCAGAAAATTGACTATGGGCTCTTCTAGTTGGTAGGCTAATCAGTATGAAGACTGGTCAGCCCTTGCCATTTTATCTAAGGCGTTGGGGCCAGCAGCGCCGGCTAACCCCTTGGCTTATCACCCATGCCAAATGGGTTCCCCCAGCCTAAATTACAACCAACAAAATATATAATAAACTTATAACAAAAGGTAGATTAGGCAAAGGGAGATATTTATTGAAAGGGAAGCGCCAGGTATTTATACTATTTACAAAAGGGCTACTGCGCCCACCGCAGACCTATCAGCTCTTCCGCTGGTTCTTCCAACTAACCACTTCTTTTCTTTTTCTACTACTTCTTATTCTACATTATCTCTTCCCTGGCGTTGACCCTCTCACTCCATCCTTCCCAATGTCCGAATTAGTTTTTGGCTCATCCTCAGCCTTAAGTCGCCAGTGAGCCAAATAAATGATTGATCTAAATAAACACTGAATTTGTATTTGACCTTCAAGTTGATAATAATGCGCCAGAAACAACTTCAGTTGCTCGCTTGACTTGGAAAATCTTGGCATCTCGCTGACATCTATTCTTGTCTTATCTTGATAATAAATGAGGCACCAGAAACAACCTTGGCTGCCTTGAATTCATAATTGTTGGATCCACTGACATTGGATAATCAGTACAGCCAGCGAATTCATTGATAAATGAATAAAGCAAATACATCAGCTTTCAGCTGGAAATTCCCACAACAGTCCATGAATGGCAGCTGGCGTCAAACTCTGATTCTAATGATTGATACCAATTGGATCATCCTCGTCTATTAGTCGCTGGTGATCCTTATACTAATTCAGGGCCACCAATTGGCCCCACTCAACCTAAATACAAAACTCGGTGGAATACTAATTTTGGCTCAACCCATATTGTGGAGCAGCTAACCAGCAATTGTATCATATTATATGAAATTCAGTCAATAATCCATTCTGCCGGGATTGGCCATATCATCCCAAATAACGCTAAATCATTGGAGAATTCCATCTGGTTAAAATTCTGACACAAATATTAGCTATTGCTCCTCCCACAATTTTGGTGATGGATTTGGGCCCAGAAGCGCCCTTGGTTTTGTGGAATTTGCAGCCCAGACAGCTCGTGTGGAAGGTCTGGAATTATTGGATCAGTTGGCACTTCATATGCACAAGCGGTCCCTTTATTCCTTAGTGGAGGGGCATATTCAGTTCAGGTCATGATTTTAGATGCCGCCCTTCCTCTGTGAAAAAGTTATCAGGATGAACCACGACCCCCTTGCAGTGGGGCACCAGGCAACAAAAATGTCTCAATCTAGTTAAACGGAAATAAACTGGTCAGGCATGTTCTAGGATATTCCAGCATGAATCACAATTTGCTTGACATGCGTGCAGGCAAATTGGACCAGTCAGGTAAAATTAGGCTCTTTACCCCTTGCAGCAGGCGAAAAGTCCATGAAATTTAATGCCTATAAATTTCATTGTTGAGCTTCCTAGCTTTAATATATTTACCACTATTATGGTGATAGTGATTCAACAAATTACTCTTTTAATTCCCTGTTCCTCTTCCATTACCTCTAAAAAAGCCAATCTCTTCATAAACCACATGTTCACAATTTTTGGTTGCTGCAATAGATTGTAAGTGACTGAGAGCCCCAGTTTATGGCGTAATTATTATATAAACTCTTCAGCATAATAAGATTTTGACATGTCATTAAAAGCATAACATCCTCAGTCAGATGGCCAAACAGATCGGGCTTTCAAATTATTAAGTGGTACCTTCAGTGTTATGCCATGGCTGCTCAAAACACCTGGGCAGATGTGTCAGACAGTTGACGTGATAAAGAAAGTCTGGGTTTCCATTGGGATACTCTAATACCCACAAAAGAAATCACAGTCCACAATTATTGCCATTCTGATCATATGTGAATAAGAACTACGTGGGGACAAGTGAAGAAAGTACTGGTCTATGAGCATCATTCCTTCTCTAACCAGTAAACTGATTTCTGGAAGTAAATATGACCACACTTTTAATAGGGGGTCAAACTACCAAGGTTGGAGGGAGGGGATTGTGCCATTAATTGGGGTTTTCCCTCCAAATGAGATTCCTGACTTGTCTGAATATGCACCTGATGACGTAAAGGAACAAGGGTCTCATCAGGTTTGATCTTACCACTTCTTTTTTGAGAAGCATCTGCCAAATAGTCAAACCCACTTAACCCATTATTAATGTA
This sequence comes from Massospora cicadina, assembly GCA_022478985.1. Classification (NCBI taxonomy): domain Eukaryota; kingdom Fungi; phylum Entomophthoromycota; class Entomophthoromycetes; order Entomophthorales; family Entomophthoraceae; genus Massospora; species Massospora cicadina. Next base: position 59,890 of record JAKSZP010015833.1, on the reverse strand, counting down.
AAATGAATTAAGTAATGGGTCAATTGGCTCTCCTTAAATAGGATTCAGGCTTTACTCCCAATAATATTGAGCATTTGATTGGTACTTGGGTTTATCAATCATCTCGTCAGGTTTAATTCCAGCAGAGTCTCCCCAAAATGCATCCACAAAATCATCACTCCCATTTTCTCATACTTTAGAAGTATTGAATTGAGTGTTAGGTAGTTCCATTGAGTTTGAGATCCTTGATAGTAATTTTTCTAAATTGAGGCATCCTGAAAAATTTGTAGGGTACTTCCAAGGGTTTCCATGCTGAGAGAGGCAATAGCAGAGATAACCAATGTGATGGCCACCATTATTATAGATATTAATGTTTGTGGACCCTCCATTGGTTAGGGTGGTTCCTTATGCGTCAGACTAGTTGAAAACTTAAATGTTTACTAAGTTTTGAGAAATTAATGGTTTATTAAGAATAGTACAAAATAACCCAGCACTCTGACATCTTCAGAGCACTGGGCTTTTATAATTGAAGGAAAGTGAGTGGCGGGGGCTGGGAATATTTCTGAAAATGGACGCGCAAAGTTTCTAAAAACGCTGGGACTTTTTGCATCATGTCTCGGCTTGCACATTGTGGGTGCCTTGATTTGCAGTTCTTGTTGCCAAATTTCTCATTTCCATTGGAGTTTCCAGCATGGCTGCAAATCTCACAAATTATTAACAGACTTTCCTTTACTTTTGGAGGGATCATTGCAATATCATTTTAGGGATGATTTTCCTGTCAGTATATGCTTCAGTCTTCCCAAACATGCCTGGATTTCGTTGCAGATTATTGCAATTTCCTCACATAGGCTTCAGCTAAATTGAATTTCCAAGCGAAACTCTCCTTCTTAGTTTTTTGACTTGTCATAAAATCAAGTTGAGAGGCCACAGCATAAAGCCACTGCTCGTTGAGGGTATGCCCCATATCTGACAATCTCTCCAAGGGAAGGGATCAGGGGTGTCCACCTTATTAGGCTAAAAAGGGGTGAATTAGCAAATTTTTCTTTATGGGGCCACCTGGATCCTTACATTACCCTTTTATAAAAAGACAGGGGTTACTCCTCCCTCCAGATCCTGTACCAGGGCATAGTTTTTGTGAGGTAAGGGCAGCTACATGGCTGCAAGGGTCTGGGGTTTCATTGTGGCAGACACTGGGGCAGTCGGATTTTGCATGTTAAACTTGGTGGTTAGATCTTGACAATTGGTACAATTGGGGCTAAAATCCGACTGTTGTCATAAGTGGGTTATCCTTTTTACACCACCAAATATTGGAACCCCGTTTATATTTCCTTGAACCCAAGATATCCTCCACCTCAAATTTCAGCACTCTTTCCACCAACAAAGGTTCAATATCTACAGGTGATTCCCTTTGAATGGTGACATTGATGATGCATGTAAGGACTTATGGATCTTCCAGTGTGGGGGCAACGCCACAAAAAAAAGGACCCGTTATTCAGGAATTTAATGATGGGGAATGGCCCTTACCTTTTTTAGGCCAGTTTGTGGCAGGGTAGCTTTAGTTGAGATTTTTTGTATCCATCATCACCAGATTACCCAACTGATATTGGGCGTAGCTCTCCGTTTTTGGTTGGCAAAACTCTTGTCATCCTGGAAGGCTTTCATTAAGTGCCTCTGCACCTGCTAATGTATTTCCTAAATGTGTGTTGCAAAACAATCTGCTGTGGGAGTATTTTTTTGGATTTGGGGCCGATCAATATTTCTGGGTTGCAGTCTAAGTTGGCATACAGCAGCAACGTTCCAGTAGAGGTATGCAGGGAATTATCATAAGAGAATTGGACTAAGTCCAGATCTTCAGCTCAAATATCTTAAGCAGCTTGGGCGTAGCACCGGAGTTATTGATCTAGGGACTGATTATTTCTCTTAGTTTGTCCATAGGAATGAGGATGATAAGCTAATTATTGAAAGGGTTTGATGTGAATTATTTCGCACAGGGTCTCCCAAAATCCTGGCGTGAACTGTGGCCCCCTATTGCTAATTATCTCCTGTGGTACCCCAAACATGGTAAAGATATGGGCAACGAATATGTGGGCCATGTCTTCCGCCATGGTTGTAGCTAGGCATGAGATGAGTAGACAGTATATAATTAATCCTTCCATGACTACCATAATCGCGTCAAACGCTTTTGTTGTGGGTAGACCAAATATGAAGTCAATTGATACCATGTCCATAGTTCCGCTGCTTCTTTGTAGTAAGTTCAAGATCCCATTTTGCCAAGTTCAGTCAGATTCGGATTGCGACCAGTTCATCAGCATCTATCCAAGCTGTCATCCTTTGTAAGTCTGTTCTAGTCATACGTTATCTTTATTAAAGCTGGTGGTCTTCTATACTCTCAGGTGTCCCATTGTCAGTGGGTCATGATGTTCCTTTATGACTTGAGGCCGTTAACTTTTTGGCACCCAAATGCAATCCTGGCAGCAAATCAGCATAGCCTTTTTTTGAGTACCAATTTTGAGGGGCTTTTCCCAGCTGTATCTGTTCCTTAAGCACTTAGATTTTTATAGTTTATGCTTGTGCATCCATTACTGCGTCCAATAGGAACCCATTGGTGCTGTTTGGTGGGCATGGTTCAGAAGTTTCATGTCACATGGGCCCCTTGGCGTTGTAAGAGGGCTCAGGTGTGGTTTCTTGGAGGTGATATTGAGGGAATTGCGAGGTTTGCAATAGCAGCGATGGTTTTTAGTTCCGCTGATGGTTTGTGCAGCACTTGTTAAGGAGGAATCACCATAACCAATTCAGCCTCATCCATGGGTTTGGTTTTTAATTGCCAATATTCTACTTAGTATATCTGTCAATATGTGCATAGGCACCTTTGCAACCTCAAATTTGAAGTTGAAGTTGAACAGTTCCCAGTGGGTTCTGGTTTTCCTGAGCGTCAACTTCTACAAATTGCAATAATAGATAAGGGATTTGTGATCCGTGAACACCAACACTGTGTGCTTTTCTCCCTGCATCAAATACTTCCAGTGCATTATTACCCATGCTATCATGGTCATATCTTTGTTGTAGATTTCCCATGACCATTTGGCGCCCATAAATTTCCTAGAGAAGTATTACATGAGGTGTTCACGGTCGTCATGCTCCTATAGCAATACTGCTTCCAAAGCTGTTCCAGAGACAACAAAGGATACTATAAAAGGTTATCTTCAACAATGTGTCTTAGAACTCGCTCTGAAGTGAAAACCTCTTTGACAACCCAAAGGCCTGGTGTCATTCAGCCATCCACATGAATAACACGTTCTTTCCCGTGCATGGGTAGAGGGGGGCAACAAGTTCTGAAATTGTTAGCAAGAATTTCTTCAGAAAAGCAATGTATCCCATAAAGTTGTGAAGCTGCTTCTAAGTAATGGGCATTGCCCTTTTCTTTATTGCTTCCATCTTGTAGAGCAATAGTATGTCCATCATAAAGCACTACATTTACCAGGAACTGCACCTTGTCTTTAAGGAATTTGCATTTTGATGGATTCACGTGCAGGCCTGGACACTGCGGGGTGGCTGCCACTGCCACTAGATCTTTCTCATGTTGCTCATAAGTAGGGGAATGAACCTAAATGTTGTCAATATACACCACTGCAGATTTAAAGCAGGTCACACAACGCATGATCAATAACTCTCTGGAAAATGGTGGTGGCGTTTTCAAATTAAATGGCATAACCCTGAACTAGTATATACCATGGAAGGTGCGTATCTCTGTCAGCCATTATTGTCCCTCCTTTACTCAAACTTGATGAATGGCGTTGTCTAAGTAAGTTTCTAAAAAGTACTCTAAACTTAGTAATAGCTTGAGAGATTGCATCTCCAGTGGGAGGGGGTATGGGTCAAGTACCATAACATTGTTTAAGTGGCCATAATTCACACATGGTCACAAGAATCAATTTGGATTTTGGGAAACCATGGGAGATGACACCATCAAGGCTTTTTTCATCAGCCATCCCTTGGCCATATTTCATCATTCCAAATTCAGTGCTTGATCTTCATCGTCTGTATATGGGTGTTGTTAAGATCTTAATATGACTTTATGATAAGCCCAAAATAGCCATGGCGGATTATCTAGAATCTGCAGACCATGATTTTTAGAGTATGGATAAGTGAGTGCCTTGGGATGAGACGATGTTGAGTCAGAAAGAGTTATTATTGGATCGCCTCTATTAAAAGCAATAAGGCGATGTCAACATTTGATGAATATTGAGTAGATCACCTTGATCTAAGATGATAGGGAATTTCAGAACCCATACTCTGTTGAAGCCAATGAGAATATAGCAGAACTGAATAGTCAAAGATAAAGAAGAAGTATCAACTGCAATTGCTGATATATAAGTGAGATGGGACAATTGAAGGGGGAGGATTGTTAGTAGGACTGAGGAGAGTAGAGCAGAAGGAATCTGCTAATAATTAAAAATATTCAAGGTTGGTCAACCTTGGGACAAATAAAAATATACCACAACAAGAATTTTTCTAGTAAGTACAGGTTTCAAACTCAAAACCTGCACTAGGGTGGAAGCAGTTTTACCTGCCCGTCTAACCACCATATGAATCTGCTAACATTAAATCAAATAAAGAAGTGCAGTCAGAGCATATTACTTCATATTTTAATAAAATTTTTACGGTTTGTTTTGAGGACCATCGGTCCTCACATCATCTGTCCATTGCTTAATGGGTTTGACCCTGTGCGACCTTTACAGTGTAACTCAAATAAATCGCCAAATTTATTACAGTGGTGCTTACTACAAGGGGCCCATTGATCAACCACAAAAAAATTACAAATTCAGTTACTGGCCATGTCACATCAGGCCTGCTTTGATGAGGAATCTTTATGACATGCTGCACCATCCAAATATGTGGAACTCAAGCTTTCTTTAAATGCGGTGCTCAAAATCAAGGTGAGCTCCTTCAGGAGCGGAATGACGTTTTGAACAAGCTTGACTGAACGTTTAGTCAAATGCAAATTCTTGGACAACAAAATAAGCAACTCGTTAATTGCTTGGATGATACTACTGAAAAGCTTAATTGTGCAGAGAAGAAATTGAACGGTACCTCCCAGCCCCCTCAATGGGAAGTGGATGAGCAACATGGGTCTTCTAGAGGAAAATTTTAATGTGTAGATTATGTCACTGGCATGAGCTACTACACCCAGGGTTGCAGCTCTGGAGATGATCATATATCAGTGAGCCACTTCCCCCAAGTAATGGCTGTACTGCCCACTGAAGAGGCACACGCCACCCCTGGAGCCACAGATAGTCCGTCTGCTGCTGGACCACTTCCTCATCAAGAAGCTGCTTATGAGTCTCAACCCATCCCTCAGTACGCTCTAAAGGTTTAAAGCTACGAGAGGTAGAAGGAGGTCTGTATTTATAAGATGCCTCTGTTCAATTGCGATGGAAATATCCACAGATTCTTCAAATGATTTGAGTTTGAGGCAGAAGGAGCCTAGGAATGGCGTAAAGCTAATCTGTATATCCTCCTTGGAGGTTGGGGGTGTCTATCAAGTCACCTGCTACCTTCCAAGCAGTTCCATTACTTACTAAGAAGTGAAGGATACCATGCTTAAGTTGTTTGGTGGTAACTCAAAATGTCACAGTGAAATGTTGAATTTTTGGCCATTGGATTTTAACGTAATGAGACCCTTAGTGAGTTTGCTAACCATTTATGGCGGAAGCCCATGTGCAGATTGGGGCATGGACTTTATCCAAATCTAATGTATGCATCACAATGACCTCCGCATTGAAGCCCTACCAGAGCTGTACAATGTCACAACTCCATTTTTGAAGGACAACATGCCCTGCTCTTGATTTTTCAGTTTCTGCGCCGCCTATCACTACCATCCCTCCACCCAATATAGCGGAAGCATACCGCCACCGTTGCCAGACCTTATTTGGGGGAATTCCCCCATCCTGTTTAGAATCCGCCTAGTAACCCCCAGCCTTAATATAATCATGCGCCCCACCCTCAGGTGAGTTACCCCCAGAAGTTTGACTTCTGCTATGGCCCTGCTTATGAAAATTTTCAGCAGCCCAACTACCAACCTGGACCTAATTATGCCGATTGTCATCAATCTACCTATCAAACTGCTTTGATTACGCTGATAGTCAACAAACAAACTATTGGCCTGGCCCTTCTTTTTAAGAACCAAGTATGCAGACCCTACAAGTTAATTATTTTTAATGCGGTCACCCTGGTCACCTTGTAAGGAGTTGCCCTAACTGTCATGTTCACTATGTGCAACAAGATCAATATTACCAGGAAGAAAAGTTGGAGCGTAGGTGAGATGAAACTCTCTACCTTCGCTATCCAAACCCCAAACGTTCCACCTGAACCTATGGTAGTATATTCGGCGGAAGTCCCTCATTATGATGACATGATTCTATACCAGCAAATATTTCGGAGGAGTGAATGTACTGACCTGGGCGCAAGCCAATGCCATGGCGGATGAAGGACTTCAGGAGCAACTGAAGCCGTACGCTTGTCAAATGATTGAACAAGTTTGCTCAGACAAGTCAGATCCAGCTGAATATGCACCTTCTCTGAAAGGTGTAAAAGTTGCCCTTCTGGTAGACGATATTGAAAAAGATACCCGAAATTCAGTGAGGGGATTATGAGCTTCCATGGGAAAAGAGATCCCATAAATGTCCACGTATTAAACAGTCTGTATTCTTCTCTTCTGAGTGTACATACTGTGACATTTTTGTAGCAAAATAAGAGGTTGCGCTATAACAGATATGGGCGCCCCAGTCAACATAGTTTTCACTAAGTTGGTGGCAAATTTGATGTTAAAACCTGATGTACAACATCACATGGAGTTGATACCACTGGCGCAGAAAGCACAGTCTCTTAGGGAGCATACAGTGCGCTATCTTTGCAGTTTAGGTCAATTGTTATGGTAGCCCCAGAGATAATGTTGCTAAACTTTAATTAAGACCTGGTAATTAGAACTGCTCTCATGTGGCACTTTGGTGCTGTCATTGACATGATGGCAGAGACATTTGAAATTTTGGGGCAGGGGATCCCAATTTATTTTACCTCTAGCAGAGTGCTAAAGAATCTGGTGAATATTATACAGATCAATCTAGCTTATAGTGATGGGGTGATTCCAGTGCACTACCATCAACTAAAAACCAAGACCTGTGCCCTCCCCCAACAGCTATACAAATACCAAGGCCTGACGCTCTGAGCTATCGGGCCTATATCCATCCCCTCTGGACATCAAGTCTCAGTACACACTGAATTAGAAGTGGAAGTGCCAGCTGGTCTTTAAGTGGAGGTAGTTGGGCCTTATCAGCAATCATGGCTTGAGCCTCACGTGGCTCCAGGCATTATACTACCAGGACATGGGGAGATCAAGTTTCTACTAGTGAATCTACAAAATGAACCAATGCAAATCCATCACATCAAATAGTGGCGTACTTACACTTTACCTCTGTTGAGGAGGTCCTTCAGGTTCACAAGCTTGAAACTGGATAAATATGGTCTAACTGTCAAACCACAGCTCAGCGTAATGGTGGCGGTACCACGAAAAAAATTTAATGGAGTTATTGGAAGACTATAAAGTTCAAGTGATAGCTTTATTACAGAAAATAAGTAGATCTTTGCCATCGATGACCACAATTTAGGGTGCACGCGGGGAGTGGTACATTAACTGGACACAGGTGATCATCCCCCCATCAGGTCTCAGCCGATTTGCCAATTTAGAGCAGCAGAAGAAGTCGTTACTGAGAAAATTGATAAGCTACTGGAGTAAGAAAGATTAAAACATCAAAGAGTCAATGGGCTTACCCCATTCTTATTGTAAAAAGGAAGGTTGGCGCCAACCAGTTAATGATAGACTACTGGAAGCTCAACAGCATAACCAAAAAGGACCCATACCCCTTGCTGCAAATTGACGATGCCTTGTATTGGTTGGTAGAAACTGTTGCTTCTCAGCAATGGATTTGATATCAGGTTATTACCAGACCAAGTTGCCCGTGTTGGATCAAGAGAAATGCGACATTATCACGTCCAAGGGGCTTTTAACCAACCCATATGCCACAAGGGTTGTGTAATGCCCCTGCTACGTTCCAACGGGACATGCACCATTCTTGGTGACCTGAAGCTATCATGCACATTTTGTACCATGATGATATCAATGTCTTTTCACATACGTTATCCGAGCATCTTACCCTTCTGGAGGCTGTCTTCCGCCAGCTTGCTGAGGCCAACATCAAGTTCAAGCCCCATAAATGCCATTTCTTTAAAACAAACTGGATTACCTTGGGTTTGTGGTAGATGCGACTGGGTTGAAACTCAACCAGCCAAGGTGGAGGTTATCTAAAAGATGACTATGCCAAATAGTAAGTGAGATATAGAGTTATTTTTATCAATGTTCAGCTACTACCGCCGCTTAATACCCAACTTTGGTTGTATTGGAAGTCCACTGTTTGAGTTGTTAAAGAAGGATGCTGCATTTTAATGGACGGAATGCTGACAATGCTTTTAATACACTTTGGATGTCACTAATCAGTGCGCCAGTGCTGTGTTATCCAAATTTTGATAAAGATTATAATTTCCAGACAAATGCATCCTTTTCCGCCATTGGGTCAGTCCTATTCCAAAAAACGATGAGGGGGAGGAGCACCCCGTTGCATAATGCAGTCAGAGCTTGAACTGCCATGAGTGTGATTACACTGTGACTAAGCGGGAGTTCTTAGCAGTGATCTACGCATATAAGCAATTTAGGGTGTATTTGCATGGAGTTAAGTTTAGAGTCATGACGGATCATGCGTCATTACGCTGTTTGTAGAAGCTCAAGGTGCCTGAAGGGCTCCTAGACTTATGGGCCCTCAAACTACAGGCTTATGATTTTTTGATCCTCCACCAACCTGTAGAAAACCACCAGAACGCTGATTATTTGAAAAGTTTAACAATGATTGCATTTACAGCGGATTTTGGTGTTGTAATTTATAACAAAATGCTCAGTAGCTGGTATGACGATGACCTGCCACAAGTGATAAAGGCATTAAATTTAATGCAAGTCAATACTTTTCAGAGGAATGGGAGTTGTACAAGCAGATTGGCGATCCTACGTTGAACTTTCTTCAAACCTTAGCATGGCTTAGTATTATTATGAGTGCACATAAGGCGATTTGACATGGTGGCATGTGCAAGACATTGAAATTGTTGCCCCTTTGGTATTATTGAAAAAGCATGCCCTTTGACGTGCTTGAAACCATTTCCTGCTGCATCAGTGCAAAGTGGAAAAGCTTTTTCACCAGAAGACTTTATACTGGTGAGTGAAACAACATTTCCTTAACATATGGTTTCCCTGGAAGTCGTTAGCCCACTTCTAATGGGAGCTAACTGGTCCAAATACATTCTGGTGGAAAATGACCACTTAACCAGGTGGGTTGAAGCACGAGCAACATGGGCTTTGTGGGTGGTCATATTGCCAAGTTCATAAAGGAATGTATTATCCAGAGACATGCCTGCCCTCAGTTTATCATTACCAATAATGGTACCAACTTCACTTAGCACATCCTTCCAAAGTTGAACTAGCTGATGAGTATCTGCGGTGTTCTGATGACCCTTACCACCTCAAGTCCAACAGGATGGTTTAGCAAGTTAATGGGACCTTGGTGAACATACTCTGGAAATTGGTAATGGATTAACCTTCCAATTGGAGTTCCCTCTTTTCCACCGCTTTTTTATAACATTAGCTATCATTCTGCCTTGGAAAACTCCCCCTTTCAATTACTATATGGACAACAACCTGCACTTCTGACACTGCTCTATGCCTGTGTGGAAGTTACTAGTGGAAAGTCTTCAACGCTATTTGACTAACCTAGCAAACACATTAACCAAGTTGCAAACTTAAGTATACTCGTTCAGCTTAGCCAATAAGATAAATATTAAAGCTGCTGATCAGGCACGACGTAGTGGGTTAGCTCAATTCAAAGATGGGAATATGGTTCTATTCCATAACCAACACAGGTTTGTTAATAAAGCACAAATTGGCCAGCATATGGTTTGGTCCATTTTAAATAATCAAGAAAACAGGTATTAATGCCTATACTATAAGGGCCCCATGAGAAGTTGGATTATAAACTGAATGCATGAAAAGTTCCTCTGGGTGTATAAACAGTAGGAGAATTATTGTCCAGTCAAGGGGAATGGCTAATGTTGAGATTCTGATATGACTGTAAAATAAGCCAAAAATAGCCATGGTAGATTGACTAGAGTCTGCCAACCACGATTTATAGAGTACAAATATTTGAGCGCCTTGAGATGTGGCGATATTGGGTCATAATGGGTTATTTATTTGATTGCCTCCAAATAAGGCAATAAGGTGTTGTTGACATTTGATGATTTCTGAGTAGATCGCCTTAAACTAAGGCGATAGGGAATGAAAGAATACCATACTCTGCTGGAGCCAATGAAAATATGGCAGTTTTAAATAGTCTAATCCAAAGAAGCAGTATCAACCAAAGTCACTGATATATAAGCAAGATGAGATGATTGAAGGACGAGGATTGGTTATTAGGACCAAGGAGAGTAAAGAAGAAAGAATCTTCTAATATTTAAATAAATGTAAAGAAGTGCAGTCGGAGCATATTGCTTTGTATTTTATTAAATTTCTTACAGTTTGTTTTGAGTACTTGAAATCCTCACATCATTTTCCCATTGCTCGGTGGGTTTGACCATGTGCAACCCTTATGGCGTAACTCAAATTTTTTTAGCCAAATTTATAACAGGGATAGTGAACAATTGATCTTAATGAGAACCATCGTTAGGCAAAAATAAATGTTAAACTTGGAGTGGGGTGGCAATTGGTTCGCTTTGTCCATGTCAAATATTTCTTTATATGGTTTCATTATTGCAGGCATTGTGAGGAGGCTGGCGACTGCACCTGAGGCGGAGTATTCCACCATGGCCACCATGGCGTTTCCTTTTGACAGTGCGTTTAACAGGGGAATATCCTGGATTGACAGTATTTTAAGAAAGTGAGCATATTTAGCTTGAGATTAAACATAACCAATTGCTAGCGCCACCATCCTACCCCCCAAAATATATAAGGTAGAGTAGATCTGTAATTGCCAAGAAGTTGGAATGAAACTGTTGTCCATTAGCCAAGAAGCCTATTGGCTTGCGTTAAGGCATGGTGACCATTGGTACCTTAAAAGCCCCTATGACAGGCGCCCCATGGTGATTGTCAATTTTTATGCCTGTGCCATCTTGAGGTTAATAAAGTTTCGTGATACACCCATGTCCACTAGTACATTAATTACTGCCCTACTGGGGCCCACAATAATGTCCACGGTGAACAGGAAATAAACACAATTAAATTTATTGAAGCTGTTCAAATCGCATACTTCAAAGGTGTTGGCTGCAATTGTAGAATATTTTTTTGATTGAATGAGAAATCGAGAAGGCATTGCTACTTTCTGAGAATATGAGATTGGGGCCAACATGGGGTCTGAAAAATCTGTCAGTGGACGTGCGTGGCTAAGGTCCTCAATGATGGGATTACGCTGGAGATCCTCCTTGATTTGCTCTATTGTTTCCATCAGGTAGGGGGACAGTGCGGGGTCTCTGGTTCCACTGGTAGGAGTATATGCCTGGGACTCTTTCTGTATATCACATCCCTGACCAAGTTCATGAGTCTTAGTGGCTTGTCTGAAATTTGCTAAGATCCGCAAACTTCAAGCTCTGAGGTGGATGATCCGTGTACAGGGGGCAGGCTGGTCGCGTTGTATAGTGTCAGAGAGGTGTGTTTCTTCTTCCTAAATATTTGAGGGGACATATGGGGCAAGGGCCAATAAATCTGGCGAATTAGGGGCCTCTTGCTGTTCTGTTTCTGACAAGCGGGTGTTGGATACACTGCCCAATGCTGGACCTTGTTCTGGTTCACTATCCACTTTCTCCTCCTTGTCAAATATCATGAGGATCCCATTCTTAAGGGGTGGAGGGAGCTGGTTTAGTGTAACGGATGTTCAGATTTATGGTGGCTGATTTTTTAGTAGGTCATATTCAAGGGTAAGCCACAATTTTCTAGGGTAGCTTGTATGCCCCCTCCAGAGTTTTGGTAATTTTTACCATGCCATGTGTGATCCTGCTCCTTGTTTGAGAGAAGCCTGGAACGCGTAAATGGCAATGTCCACTGGTAGTTGCAGAGACTCTACAACCTAATAGAAGTCCTTTAATATGGTCCTCTAAGTTTTGGCCATTTCAAATTGTTGGAAAAATTGGTACAAGAGTTGTTGCCTCAATGCTGGTGTGGCTACCATTGATGAGACTATCCTAAATAATGAGGGAGATGAATCCTCAGGCACAAATTTTGGTACAAGAAGGTGTGTGCCCAGATTTTGGCCTCACTGTCCAAGGCTTCCTATAGTGCCAAGGGATTGGATGTCCTCCAAGGACTTCATGGCTCAATTTAATATTTCTTGTAATTTGAGCTCCGCCAGAACTCCTAACGCCTGGTTGCCACTTCATCAGAGGGACATGAGGTGAGCCCTATCACTGTAATGTTACACGCTTGAGCACTTGAGGGTGGTGAACCAGCTGCAATTCTAAAATGAGCAGTAATTTCTTGATGGCCTTAATTAACGCCACCCATTACCAGCAGGTCAGGGTGGCGCACATGAGGCCATATAATCTTTGTTTGGCTGTTTACAAGCCCAAGTTCAGTAGATCATGGTCCAAAAATATGACAGCTGTTGAATGGCTGGGTTGTTATGTCAGACTATTGACGTGCTAAACAAAGACATGGCTTCCATCAGGAATACTCCATTACCCTTAAAAAAATCCAAAGTTCACAAGGCATCTTTATTCTTATAATATATAGATGTTAACCAAGTGGGGATAAGTGCTGAAAATACTGGTCTATGAATACTATTCCTGGTCCAACCAGTAAACTGGTTGCTGGAAGTAGTCGTGCCCATGCTTTAGGTATGGGGGTCAAACTACCAAGGTCAGCATGAGGGAATTGCACTATAAATTGGGTGTTTCCCTTTAGATGAGATCCCTGACTTGATTGAATGTGCACCTGATAACGTTCAGCAACAAGGGTCTCGTTGGGTTTTATATTCACTTCTCACTTTTATAAGCATCTGCCAGATTGTCATTCCCGTTTTCCTCATTATTGGGGAGAATTGAATTAAGTAATGGTTCAATTGGTTTTCCTTGAGTAAATTTTCAGTCTGTGCTTCCAATATTTTTTAGCATGTACTTGGTACTGTGGAGTGGCAATCGTTTCATTAGGTTTAATTCCAGCAGTCTCCCAAAGATGCGACTGCAACATTATCATTCCTGTTTTCTTCAAAGTTTGGACGGATTAGATTGAGTGGTCATTCCATTTGGTTTGAGATTCTTGATAGTCATTTTGCTGGATTAGGCCATCTTGTGGAACTTGCAAAGTACAACTCCAAAGGGTTTCCGCGCTGAGAGAGGCAATAGCAAAGATAATTAACGAGATGGCCACTATCATTACAGATAAAAATGGGTTTGGACCCTCCATTGGTTAGGATGGTTCCTCGTTGATCGCCAGACTAATTGACAACTTCTAAAATTTTCAGATAATCTTGGCGAAATTTATGTTTATTAAGTATAGTACAAAAAAAAATGGCTGTTAAAATTTAGGGGCTTTAACTGATTGTTTATGACCAATAACCCCTGAAGTGATTAATTGCACAGGTTCATTATGTGCACACTTTGCGTTGTCTGATAATAAATGATTGTCAATTGATAATAGCATGAAGACTATTATCTGTAGTTGACTATGTAAGCAATTCTGGTAACTCTTGACCTTTATTTCTCCTTAAGATAATCCTTATGTCTTCAGTAGGAATTTATAAACCTTATTCTCCTAACTTGATCCATGCTCAGATCACTAGTTTACGGCCTTTACTCTGGTGACACAAAGTTGGCAGCAATTTCCATCTAAGCTCAGCTTCTCTTCTTAAGGATCCTCAATCCTTACTCTTTATATGACGAAAGCTTCCCCAAATAAAGCACGCAGCAATAATTTCCTGAAGTTGAATAGACTAAAAACAACAATAATTCTGCTAAAGTATTGTTTTTATTGTAAATTGGCAGGGGGAATGTATAAAGTGAATTCAGCGCCCAGCCCTCAGTTGGCGCTTCAGCCATGATATGGCAGCCATTGCCATTGAATTTCCCTTCATCGTCTCACCAGCAATGTCTTCCCCATATGGTTAGGAGACTTCATCGGACATCCTTGAGACCTAAAACAGAAAATGTCAGAAAACGTGTCTCTAATGTTTTACACTCAATCCCAACAAGCCAACCATATTTGGCAAGCGACCTGCTTAGTTAATGGGACTTGTTACCCATTATGGCAGATAACAAACCAAATGATTGTTTCACTAATTGCAAGTGGCATCACTCCCCTCGCAACTTGCTCCTTAAATTCCCAATTGGTCGATGATAAAACTTGACCAATTCCTTTGGTACACCTGATAGTTAATCTTTAATTAACTATCAGATGTCCCCATTTCGTTGGCATCTTTGCCCAACGAGATCTAAAGCATTCACCCAGATTGATCCCTGATGGATCTGATCCTGGAAAATTAACTAAATCCCCCAAACATCACTAAAATATATTGAGGTTAACTAATATCCAATTCACTCGCTATAGGGAATTATCCCCAAGCGACATATGGTAATCTGGGCAGCTGGAAAGGTGGGCAAAAACACAACAAAGACCCCCACTTGCCTAGATTCCCAGTGAGAATAGTATTGGGACAGGAGAATACCGCCTCAGACACTAGGTTGAATAATTCTTGGTTTCTAGTGTAGCACAGTCAATATGCACTCAATGTTGCTCGGGACAACCTTTGGCATGTGGTTCTCTTCCTCTTCCTCTTTGCTACTGCCTCCTTAAAGCGTGGTCCCCACGGCCCTCCGTCATGCTAGTTTGATCTATTTACTCATAATAATACTCCTTCTGGGATCCAGTTTTCCCCATCAGGGCATATGACCTGCTGTCATATTCAGGATTCTTGGTTCAGCATCTTCAATTTCCTGATCTACCTCCTCATCCTTGACATGAGGTCCTTTTTCCATTGATGTTTTTTTCACAGCACAAATAAGAAAGCACATTCATATTTACTCATGTTACTTTCTCATAATAACTTCTTAGCTCATATCATTCTTAATTCTTCTCTGGAGTTCTTGTCTCATTAATTTTGAAATTAATTTCTCCTAAATTAGAGCTTAATTTATTTCAAAGTGCATAATGTTAACTATTATAAAAGTCTGGCATCCCCCTCTTGTCCAGCTCCTATGTCAAATTTGGAATCTTGGTACCAAAAAATGCTTGACAGCATGTCTGATAAAGAAGTTCAGCTCTTCCAGTGATAAGTCAATCTGCACAATGTAGCCTCTTCTATGGCCCCCCTAGGATTCATACTACCAGTCAAGTACCCGTAGCCAGTTCTTCTGTGGAATTATCAGAAATGGTATCTAACTTCAATGAAACTAGATTAGTGATTGTCTCAAATGATTTGTGACCAATTCTCCCTCTGCCGTCAATCCTTGTTATAGATTTTGAAACTCTCCTGTATTTGGCTCCATTATCAGATACTCCTACAATCATTGTCAAACTTCCTGAAGCAATGCCCTCCAATATTGATCAATCATTCCTCTCTGGATCTGACTTGCTACCAGAGTTCCTTTTCTGACTCCGTGAGTTTTACAAACCATATGTTCTGTCAACTAAACTAGCTATTGAAAACTGCGAACATTTTTAACTTCCCTATGCAGAATTAAGGACTTGAGTAACTTAAGCTCTATCCATAACTATGAACCCCTAATCTCAAAAACATCTTAAGTTGAGACGTTGCAGCCTAAGCTCTTCACTTTGCTGGCCAAGTTCTTTGAAGTTGGGCCACAAAGCTTCCAGCTTCTCCTGGCTTCCATTGTTTATTTTGCTTTCACTTCCAGGAAGCTCGTAGTCATCATCTGCAGGATGCCATCTGCTCCCTGCATGACTATCCCGTTTCTGGCACATCCCATCGGTACCTTCCCATGATGGCTTTGATTGGGGGCATTATTTGGCAACCACCACCTAGTATCCCTTGCTTGATGCCAGCTCATATGTCCAATGCTCTTGAAAAAGCTTGTTGTCAAGCGCTCAAGACCAATCTTCTGGTTCTAAGCTATATTTGGATTAATTGGGATTATTTTCTGAATGCCTCTTCTTGTTCTGTTGCTTCCCTCCCTGATCTGGGGTATCACATTTGGCAAGTTCCAATTTTTCATCTCTCTTCCCCCTAGTTGCATTCTCACGGAGATCAGCATCCGCTCAATGAACTTGGCTTTGATAGGTCTAGCACTTGCTAGCATCCTATCTCACATAGATTTTGATGATTTGTTCACTCCTATTGCGATACATTCTCCCTCCCCAAGAGATGACATAAGCGAAATCATCTGATTTGAGGATAACCAATAAAAAATTTTCAAAAACATATCTTTTTTCGTGCGTTCTAAGTAATTTTTTATGTTATATTTCCAAATCTTTTATTTTTTTATTTTTATATGGGACATGACCTTCACTTAGTTCAGAGGTCCATCTTTTTTATTTATTCCCCCAAACTGGTTCTGAGGTATACTTTGACCTACCAGTTTCCGTGGTTCAGAGGCCCTATTTTTTAAGATTGACGATCTATTTTGGTTCAGATGTCCTTTTTTGGACTTAACCAAATCATCAGGACAACCATCTAATGGTTCATTAACCTATGGGAAAACTCTTTTGACCATTATTTTTTTTGATCACTGCTTTAAATATATCATTGAATCGATATATAATCCTTTCTTAAAGAGCATTTGATGGAATAGGCGTCTGTCACCATCTTGGCAATAACATCAAATAGACCTGACCACAACGCATCTATCTTGTTTCTTCTCCCAAAAACCATAATTATTACAATAGGCAACTTTTTCGCCTATTTGGTAATCTGCTAAGGCCAGTTGGCTCTTATCATCCGTCATTTTTGCCTTGATCCTTTTCTTCAAGGACATATTGAATGCTTGCAATTGCATTTCAATCAGGATATTTGACAATCAGATCAGGTATTGCTCAGCACTCATCCCCAATGTTAGTTCTAACTTCAGATATAAAATTGGCGGTAAAGCGGCCTTCATTTCATATAGTAACTCAAATGGCGTTTTACCTGTCACCTTAGGACAATTTATATTATATGAAAATTTCACCAAAATGAGGTACATTCCTCATGAAGAAGTTCTCCCTGCAACCAGCTTCCTCAGCATCGTGTCCAGCGTTCCATTGACCAGTTCTACCAGTCCATTCATCTTTAGCTGATAAGGTACTGAAACGACTCTTTGCATCCCCTTATTTCATATAATCTCAGGATCACATGAGATGTAAAATTTTCTCTATTGTCGCTCAACAAGATTTGTGGGCATCCGTGGAAGTATACTACTTGATCCATAATAAACCTTGCAGCGCTTTTGGCATCTACTTTCACCAGGGCCTTCATTTCAAACCATCTAGTCAGATAATCAATTGCAACTATGATGTATTTGACTCCCCCAGTTCTCATGGTTGATGGCCCCATCACATCGATGGACACCATATATCAGGCAAATCCAGGTTGAACCAGTCAATATCCAGTCTTATTCTTGTGAGGCTTGTGCAACTGGAACTCCACTCAACAAGCCATATAATCTGCTAAATTGTAGTTGATAGACTCCCAGTAATAGTACTGGCAAATGTATTGGCCATCTTCCTTAGGCCTCCATGCCTGACAACCTTATGTGCAGTTTGAACAATAGCCACTCATTCAGATATTTTTGGAAATATTAATTGTTTTCCATCAATCATCTTAAAAAGTTGTCCATCCATGGACTTGGTGTTTCCCATCGCTTTCCAAAGTGCACCTTGGTTTTCCTGGGACTCATTCCCGGTTTCTCCTTAAATCATTCTCTGGAATAGCTCATACACCTGCTGGTATACCACTTGGACCATTGGTAATCTTGATTAGCCATCGCTTTCTGATGAGAAGCTCCAGATCAGTAAACTATTCTCATAATCATAAGCCTGTAGTTTCAATGCCCATCAGGCCAGTCGTCCTTCCAGCTCTTGCAAATTATGCAATTAATGCAGAGAGTAGTGGTCCATCACCACTTTAAAGTGCGTTCCTTGAATATACACCCAAAACTGTTTACATTCTTGGATTACCACAAGGCATCCATGATCAGTAACAATGTAATTCCTCTCTGCAGCTGATATCATCCAGTTCACATATTCTACTGGATGATTGTCCCCAAGTTTATCCACTTGTCACAGGATGGAGCCAATTGCTATCAATGAAGCATCAGTCTGTATTATAAATTCCTGATTAAAATTTGGATATATCAATATCGGAGAATCTATCAAATACTGGTATAATTCGTCAAAAAACTCTGGGCCTTTTCATTCCAAATGAATCTTTATTTGGATCCTTCAGCTAATGAAAGAGGGGCTCGCCAATTCTTGTAAAATCCCATATGAATCTTTTATAGTATTTGACAATTTCAAGGAACACTTGGATATCTCAGACACTTTATGGAACAGCCATTCGCTCTATGGCCTCAGTTTTCTGGGCTTGCGGCTGCAGTCCACTAGAGTTGATAAAAATACCAAATATTCCAATTCTTTTTTGAAGAAGTGACATTTCCTCAACTTGATCATCAGGTCAGCTGCAGAAAGTCTCTTGAAGACTTCTTCCAAGTGGTGTAAATGGTCAGTAAATGTCCTATTGAACACATTTATATCGTCCAAGTACACCAGGATGCATGACAACTTCAGGTCATTCAAGATAGCGTCCATGGCCCTCTGGAACGTTGCAGGTGCATTACATAGACCTTGGGGCATCCTCGTTGGTTGATAATGCCCTTGTGTGGTAATGATTTCACATCTCTCCTGGTATTGTGTTAGAAAATCGATTTGCCAATATCCTAATATTAGATTCATCACAGAGAATTACTTTGCTTCTCCCAATCAATATAATGCATCATCAATTTGTGGTAGTGGATATTAATCCTTAGTTATTATCTTATCCAGCTTCTGATATATATAATCACCACCCATTTTAGAGCCATCTTTCTTCTTCATGATCAGGATAGGACTCGCCCAGGGACTTGAAGATGGAACTAGAAGCCCATGCTTCACTAGTTTACTGATTTCTTCTTCCACTACCACTTCAGCTGCCTTTGACTATTGAATTTGTTCTCATTATTATTGACTTCCCAGTTCAACTTTATAGACTACATTCCTTGCACATCCCAAATGGTGGTAGTCCTGGGTGAATAATTCCCAATACTTGTCAATTAAATTGAGCACTTCCTCCTGCTGTCTGTCCATCAGATCAGCGTGTTGCTCTCTATTGACCAATATATTGCTACTCTCAGCAACCCATGCTGGCAATCTCATCTCAGCAAAGGTCCCAAAATCATGGACCAATAAAATTGATATATGTATATTTCTTTTTTATTTTTATATTTTATATTTTTTGTATTTTTCTTTTGCAATGGGACTTTACCTAAAAATTAGGTCAGAGGTCCTTCTTATCCACTTCATCCAAACTAGTTCTGAGAGATACATTGACCTACCAACTTTTTTATGGTTCAAAATATTATTCATTCTAGACTTAACCATCTAATTTGGTTCAGAGGTCCTCTTTTAGAACTTAACCAATATACCATGACATAATCATTTTTATGGTTCAGTGGTCCTTTTAGAGAATTGCAATTATTTTCTTTTAGATCCAATATTTTCAGTTTTTAGTTATTAACTTCTTCACTATACAACCAGCAGCGCTGTAACTTCACATATAGGCAACACTTTCAGACTTTGGAAATGCTTGCAGTGTTTTTATTAAATGGACCTTCAATCCTGACTTGTCATTCGTCTGACAGGTCCTATTTTCATTTTGTAATCAGCAACTGATACTTGAGACTTGATATTTCCAAATTGTATATCCTTGTAATTGGAAGTTCCGTTCAATTGCTCTGATTGTTTTTCTCTTATTAAATAATTTTTGGCATTTGTCGCTATCCAAATTGTTTGAAGTAAATCCACTGATGTATTTTTGATGCCTTAATCATGAGGATTGAAATAGAAACAATAACTTCATCCAATTTCGTCTTATATTGATGATCCTTGTCTCCAGAATTTTCTGCCTCATTACTTAATATAATATTTGGTCAAACAATGCCCTCCACTATCTTGGATCAATTGCTACCTTTTTTGACCTTATTCTCTTCATTGGCATTTCAAACCAATACTCTGAGTTGATGATTTCATTATTAATCTCATCCAATGTCTCATCTAGTGTCTCATTTAAGCACCTTTTTCCTTGGAACTACTTTAAGTGTACCCAATTACAACCCAAGTTGGCCCTGCTGAAATCTTCATCTTAAGTAGATGTCTGGTTGAACAGGTTCTCTTGCAGCACTATACAGTTCCATATCTAGGCTGAAAGTCCTTTACCTTAATCTTGAGTATTGTTAAGAGAGTATCTGTAGCTCTCTCATTCCCTGTGAGGTGATGTGGGATGCAAACCCACACCGCCAGGGAACTGGTCATTAAGCAAATGGGAAACAAGGCACCATGTAAGGTGCCAGAACATAAGGGACCCAAGGCAAGGGTGTACAGCATGGTATACAATACCAGGTAAGCGATAAACAACAAAACTTGGGTGGACCCCAAAGGGGAGTCCATAACTAAATGTAAATTGGTGCTAGGAGGCTTGGGTGCCTCGATCTGGAGGGGGCCTGAGTTGCCCAACGGTGCACCTAAAACTTTTCTTGATTGTGATAGAATGTAGTGGCCAACGTAGCTAGAGACCTCCTCAAAGAGGCCCGCACCCAGGTTCTCTCAAGGAACAATAAATAAAACATTAAAACTGGGAAGTTTATTGTGAAAAGTCGACAAACAAAGAATGTTGGTCACAAAAATATATCTAAACTTTATTGGGGTAATTCTGGGTCTTTGGAAGTGGTCCTAAGCACTGATACACCAATAGGCACACACTTCCATCTGAATTGGTAATATACACCAAAACTGACTTCACTCGAGTAGTCTATCGAAGTTTTAGCCTACAAAAACGCATGATTTTGTAGATGGAACGGGTTTTGAACCCCCATTCCTCAATCAACCAAATGGAACTGTCATCATTAATTAAATAGCTCATTCTTTTTAACGCCTGAGCTGATACAAGGGACAGGGAATTTTGCACCTCACTTGTACCAACCTGGGAATATTTGTCTTGTACCCAGCGTTGGTCTAAGGTGTGCTTGAGGTCAGGGAGGACCTGAAGTTTCACCTTCTGGGCCTCCTGCCACCCAGCCTTATCCTTGGGGTTGGTGCCTACTATCAATTATTTAACCATGTCAAGTATCATCTTTGGTGTTATTCGCCATATGGGGTCACGTTCAGATGTCCAATTCTTCAGTTCTTCGATTTGCTTCACTAGGCGCTCCACGTTGGGCTGATTGAACGCAAGTTTACATGATCCACTTCACATTCCATCTTCAAGAATAAAACTTCTTTGACAAAATCTCTATTTTTCTTTTTCAATGATATTACTTTTCCTAGTAACTCATTGCATTTACAAATTGAAACTTCTTTTACTCTTACCTTATATGACATCTTGATTGGCGTACTTACTCAACTTTTTGTAGTGAGCATCACTTGTTAAAATTTAAGGTTTTTCGTTGATTGTATACGAATGATAACCCCTAAATTGATTAACTGCACAGGCTCAGTATGTGCACTCTTTGCATTGTCAATTTTAAATGATTTTCAATTTGATATTAGTATGAAAACTATATCCATAGTTGATTAGATAACGAATTCTGGTCCAATGCTTGAACTGTATTCTCCTCAAAATGCTCCTGATGTCTTTAGTAGGGATTTATACCCTTATCCTCCTAACTTGATCCACTCTCAGATCCCTAGTTTACGTCCTTTCCTCTGGTGACACAAAGTTGGCAGCAATTCCCATTTAAGATCAGCTTCTCTTCTTAAGGATCCTCAATCCTTACTCTTTATATGACAAAAGAGTCCCCAATTAAAGCACATAGCAACAAATTCCTAAGATGGATAGAACTAAAACCCATAGTGAATTCTGCTAATTTCTCTTCTTTTTATTGTAAATTTTCAGGGGGAATGTATAGAGTGAATTAAGCACCCAACCCTCAGTTGGCGCTTCAGCCATGACATGGCAGCCATTGCCATTGAATTTCCCTTTGTCGTCTCATCAGCAATGTCTTCCTCATCTGGTTATGATTCCTTATTGGACATCCTTGAGACCTAAAATGGAAAGAGTCAAAAATGTTTCACTAACATTTTCTGCTTGATCTCAGCGAACCAACCATATTTGGCAAGCGATCAGGTTAGGTAATGGGACTTGTTACACATTATGTCAGGTTGCAAACCAACTGATTAATTTTCTAGTTTCATGCAGCTTCACTCGCCTTGCAACTTTCTTCTTAAATTTTTAATCAGTTGGTGATGAAACCTGTCAGATCCCAATTGATACACCTAATAGTTAATCATTGATCAACTATCAGATGCCCCTATTTTTTCAGCAACTCTGCCTGACAAGATCTTAAGCATTCACCTAGATCTATCCCTAACAGATCTGATTCTGGAAAATTACGTAAAATATCATGAACACTATTAAACCAAAATTGAGGTCAACCAATATCCAATTCACTCACCATAGGGAATTATCCCCTAGTGACCCATGGTAGTCTAGATGACTGGAAAGGTGGGCAAAAATCACAACACCAGCACTCTATTATCTGCAGATCAGTGGGTTTATCAATTGAAGGGAAGTGAGTTTGGGACTTGAGAATATTTCTTACAACTGGACTCGCAAATTTTTTAAAACACTGGGTTTTTTGCATCATGGATCAACATGCACATTGCAGGTGTCTTGATTTGCACTTCTTGTTGCCAAATTTTTTGCTTCCATCGGGCTTTATAGCATGGAAGCAAATCTCACAAAACTTCTTAAAAAATTTCCCTTTGGAGGGATTATCGCCAGATCAGTTTCAGGGATGATTTTCCTGTTGTAATTCAGCCTCAATCTGCCCAACCATGCCCAGAAACCATTTCAGACTGTTGCAGTTTTCATCAATAAGTTAATATGAGTCAAATTTACTAGCGAAAATCTCCGACTTTTTTGACTTGTTGTACCATCTAGTTGTAAGTAATCATCAGAAACCCACTTCTCGTCAAGGGTGTGCCCCAAATCTGAAATTTCTTCAAGGGAAGGGCTCAGGGATGCTTATTCTAGATTGAAAGGGGTGAATCAGCCAATTCAATTTTATGGAAGCAGCGGGGATTATTACAAGATGACCCTCCTATTGCTAAGTTTGCGTATAACAATGTAACGCATGCATCAACAGGGGCTTGCCTTATGAGGCAACACTGGGGTACAACCCTATCCCTAGTGAGCCCAAGTCTTTATCCTGCGATACCAGCTGCAGCTTACCATGTACAATATATTTGCAGCACCCAGTCTCTGGTCTGGGAACACCTAACTAAGGCTATCAGCATCTATAAGTGTTTTGTAAACCAGAAACGTCTCTTAGAGCACAATATCATGGTGGGCTCACATGTCATGATGGATACGCGCCACTTGCATATGCAGGTGCCTTCCCTCAAATTCATGAGCAAATGATCTGGGCCCCATCTGGTGGAGGCAGACCTGGGAAACGGAGCATTTTGCTGAATCTTCCAGCTCATTGGAACCAACACCCCATGCTCTACGCATTGCAGTTATCCCTGTTTATGGGGGTAATTCTGTTGGAGACTGAGCCAATAATGACCAAAATGGTGAGAGGAGGCTGAGGTCGATGCCATCTTGGCTTCCCAGTGGGCATGTCATACATTTCAATACCTGATAGCTTGGAAAGGTTTCTCCACCTACAAAAACAGTTGGGCCAGTGCTGGGACTGTGCCAATTGTTCCAAGCTGGTCAAAGCCTTCCACGCCTCCCACCATGATGCTCCTTAGCCCCCAAGAACACCATGCTAATAGCAATCAAGCTCATAAAAGCCCGCAAAAACGTCACCCTAGCCCAGCCCACAATGGTGGTGCTCCCCCTCTTCAAATAGGAAAGGATAATATAAGAATATGGGAGCATCCAGTACATTCTGACCATGAGGCGTTCCCTTTTCACACAAAAAAGGCACAAAAAGGCGACCAATCTCTCACCACCCAATCAATCTTACCCATGTGGTGGACAAATGGTGAGTGATAGCCTACCTCTGAGGGTCTCCATTCCTGCCCTATTTACCCATTAGTGAGCTTCTTAAGCGAATTGGGGAAGTTTGTGCTGAGTTCACGGTGGGAAGAGAACACTGGCCAAAGGGTAATGGTGTACACGTATTCCACTAATGTCAGAGACCACCAAAAAGGCGAAGGATCTAATTGATTGGTGGTTTAAATTTCACAATAATTTCAGTTTCTGCCAATAAGGCAAAAAAGCTGAATAAATTGGGGGACTAAAACCAGTGAAATTTATTGTGGTAAATCCATTCAATACCCAATGGGACAGGGCCCCATGCCCTGGCCATGGGCGCTTTCAGTTGCCCGCTGTATAAAATGACGCTGAGCTGTGTAGAATTATGGTGGGAGTAACAGTTTAATGACAAAACTTGAATGGGAATCGGACAGCCAGAGGAAGGCCATTTGGCATCTAGTTATTTGTGTATTTTGTTCTGACAAACCAGTTGGGTTTGTAGCTCCTTTCATTTATGCATTTTCCTTTTTTCCAAGCCTCTAGTCCTTAAGGCAACTATC
Organism: Massospora cicadina; assembly: GCA_022478985.1. NCBI lineage: Eukaryota > Fungi > Entomophthoromycota > Entomophthoromycetes > Entomophthorales > Entomophthoraceae > Massospora > Massospora cicadina. Next base: position 35,046 of record JAKSZP010015833.1, on the reverse strand, counting down.
CCTCACTAGTACAGTTGTTGGTAAATTCTTTCCTTTTAGCTATAATAAGCTACCCTCTCCCAACCAAAAACTTCACTTTTATTAAATTTTCCATAATTTGCTGCCTCAGCAACCCTAAACCATGTTTCTCAGGTTGCATCACAATCAGGCCTAATCGCCGTTATCACCACACTTCTCCCCACCTTCATTGATGGGGGTATCACATGCATGACTTATTTGGGATATCCCCATTTGGCAAAGTTATCTGGCATAAAGATGTGTCAAGGATGCTGGAGATCCTATCATCCCATTAGGTGATGTTTCATGACCTCTCCACACAATTCAATTACTACTAGCCCTGCAGCAAATCCTGGCCCCTTTGGTGTGGGCTTAAGAGTCCACGTTCCTAAATCTTCTGGCCCTCAGGGGCTGATCATTGATTGCTTGACAGGTTAATGGTTATGGCGGCCGCCAGCAAGCATTCTCTTTTTGTCTCCCTTCCGCCTTATTACCAAGTCGCTTGGATGGCAATGCACTTGGCATTCTAGTTTATTTTCTGGGTGCTCACGCACCACAACTGGAAGGCCAGTCTCAATTTTCTCTACCAGACATGACAGCCTCTGCCCTGAAAAGTTATATCTCCCAGAGTGACACTGCTACGTTTGGCTTCCTCCTTAAGGCAACTTATCCTTTAGCCAATAATTGGTGGCTCCCTGGTTTTCTATGACCTGATATCCTATAAATAGCATATTTTGATTTAATGATTGATAAGTTCATCCAAACGCTGCAAGAGTTGGATACTAAGATTATGGTGGGTGTTATCAGCCTGGAACACCCTTGAAGGCTAGCCTCAAGCTGCCTAATCAGGTTCAGTACTGCTTACACATCTTTTTTGGCTTCAGTTAAACACTTACACAATTAGGGTATAGCGACAAAAATTAGTCATTTGAAAATTCTGCACAGTAGGTAGAAGATATCCAGCCAGGCATTTCCCCTCTGAGATAGGCTATTAGCTTGTTATAGTATCTGACTATCTTTTATATTGTGAACAAATTTAATTTTGTTTCAGCTAGTCCTGGTTCTGCTGATGGTAGAAATAAATTAGGCACTAGGTTAGATTGTTTGTGGACAAAGAGCCAGAATCCCCAAAGTAACATGTCCATGATCTCTCTAAGCTTCTCTGCCATGAAGTTATAAGTATCAAAACACTTGGATTGAGTAAAATATTGAAAACTGACTTCCTCTAATGCCAGTCATTCTGCTTTGGGGGGAGTAACATAAATGGTGAAATATAAGTTGTCCTCAGCGTTCTCCCCTTTTTGACTTGAGTCTATTGTAAGGTTAAATATTTATTATTTTTTGCTGCTACATTCTTCTTGTAGTGATCACCACAAGTTTATAGAGAGGTCTTTTTACTCGCTACAGTATAGGTCTAGGTTGGCCAGTCTAACTATATCTTATACTATAAAAAATAACTATGTGGTGAAGGCCTCAATCCTTTAGTATAGATAGACTAGTCTAAGGATCTACACAAATAAACAAAAAGATTCAATAATTGATAAAATCCTTTATTTAGAATGGGCAAATAGTATTCACAGTCAAATCACTTCATTCAAGTAGCAGTAGTTCTCTTATGATGAGGATTGTTGACTATTGTACAATGCAATTATGCAAATATATTGATGGGTCAGGAAAAGGTTCATTTTGGATGTCACAAGTCCAATACCAATGCAATCTAATTTGGAAAATCTGATAAACAGAGTTTGGACTTTGTTGCATTTAAAAGCCAAAAATAAGAAACAAGTCAATTGATTGTTCAACAGCATATCTTGAGACTTTACCCATAGTAAGCTTTATATGCACTTTATTCTCTAGTAACTTACCTTTTACCCCATGGATCATCTCCAAATTTTTCCCAGTGGTGTGGACTGCTACCTATTTCTTTTCTATAACCTTATAAAGATCATACAAGGACTTTAGAGGGAGATTTTAGGAATTTCTAAAGCTCCTTTATTGTCTGGTTTTGGGTGTTAGTTACAGGTAAAATGGTTCTATCTTTGAAATCCACAATGCTTAGTTGGAGGGTAAATAATAACAGTCAACAGTTAAGAAAGTTAGGTTCCTAGATACATATAGCAGATGCATGTGGTTGTGATTGTAAGGTTCATCACCGTGGCTATTTGATTAGACAGGGCAAAAATCCCTTTTGATCAAGTAAGGGGAAGGGACCATGAGCATTGCCAATAGTGAAAATATGGGCTTAGACATACCCAGCAAAAAGGCTAGGTTTCCGCTGCCCCCCTAATTAAATCCATTCCCACCTAAACTGGCAGATAACTTAATTTTTCCTTAAAATTTTATATATTCCACTAAGGCTATTTGGAAAAAATTAAAAACTTATGCAGAAATTTTGCTAGAAATTATGAACAAATAAAGCTAAATCTCTAAAAGAAATAAAATACCATGATTAATCTAGGAGAAAATCCACTGAGCACCCAAATCAATTTTACTTAAACAATTCAATTTTTAGGGATACAGCAAGAATTTATGCCTGCAAAAATTGGGGAATAATCCCAGGTTTAACTACTGGAACAACTGTTGGGAGAGTATCTGTAACTCTTCCGTTCCCAGTGAGGTGGTGCGAGATTCTCAGCCACATCGCCAGGGGACCAGTCACTAGTATGAGGGTGACCATAGCACCTCAGATGGTGCTGGAGCCAAAGCTCCCTGGGCAAGGATGTACAACGCAGTATATAGTAATTGATATCAAACAAACAACAAGACTTGTGTGGACCCCCAAGGGGAGTCCACAACCAAGCGGAGATCTGGGCTGGGTGCTTGGTTGCCTTGGTCTGGACGGGACCAGGGCGGCCTAATGGTGCACAATTTGCAGTAGTTAATTTTGTGCAGATAAAATGGCTAACTTTGTAAGAAACCTCCTCAAGGAGGTCTGTAAAAAGGTTCACCAAAGCTACCATATTCAAAAATGTAAACTAACGGGAATTATTAATAGTAAGATGACCAATGAGAAAGGTTGGTCTTGATAACCATACTTTAAGAAATGGGTAGTGAGTCATCAATTAAAAAAAATGGTACTAACCCTAAGTGAACCAATAAGTGCACCCTACCATCAGCCATGGTACTGTAGCACGACATTAACCAAAACCAAGTTATTGATTGCAGGCTGAGCCATCCCACTTGGCAATGGTGAAAGTTGGACGGGTTTTAAACCCCCATTCTCAGAGAAACCAGACTAAACCGTCGCCGTTAAGAAGGTAGCTAGTGCATTTTAATGCCCTTGCTGTAACTCAGGGCTGAGCATCACGCACATTCTCTAGAACAGCCAGGGCATATCTATCCTGAGCCCAGCGTTGATCCAGGGTATGTTTGAGGTTAGAAAGTCTTGCTAACTTAACTTTTTTGGCCTCCTGATAACCAGTTTGATCCTTACAGTTGGTCCCCTTAATCATGTCATCAAGCCATAACATTTCCCTCTCATTCTTTTGAGGCTCCAGATCCCATCCAGGGGCTTTCACAAGGAAATGTTCTTGTGGGCTGAGGCCAACTTCATAGCAGCGATGGCTTGCTGAGACTTGGGTCCTGAAGCCTTGAAGAACCACTCGTGGAAAACTTTGATCAGATTCTGGCCATGGGCGCAGTCATGCGCTGTTACTCAACTTTTCTCCGCTGCATCAAATCCCTTCCAGGATACAAGGTAGTCAAGCCTTCTTTTTACTTGGCGTATTAAGCTACAATCTCCTCAATTTCCCACTCCGGCACCCCATCAATGAGTAAGCCTCAGGAGTCTCTGGTCCAGGGCCCTCAAACAACGTTAACTTACTTTCATGTAATACAGCAAAGATCTGGAACAATTAAGGGAGATCCAACAGATACAAGGCATGGCCCACTTTTATGACAATATGGTGTGGACCAATCCTCTTTTGTCCCAGTTTTTTGCATGGCTGCTTGATAGTGATATTTTTAATTTCATACATCATGAGATCCCCTTCCTTGTATGCCAGACCTACCAGTCCTAATCCATCCAGGTTTCTTTATATGCTTGCATTGCCACATCCAGATTCGTGTTAAGCCCTGATGTAATTTCTTGAGATTCTTTGCAAAGATCACCACTGCTTCCACTTTGGATCCACAGCTGGGCTCCATGTTGAAGGCGGGGTTCAAGCCATAGTTGGCGAAAAAAGGAAGAACAACTTATTGATGAATGCTGGGCGTTGTTATAGCTGAATTGGGCCATGGGGAGATGGAAAACCCAATCTGAATGATCTGCGGCAGTGTAACACTGCAGGATCTGTTCAAGGCACTTGGGTCACTCATTCCATCTGCCCATATAATTGGGGGTGATAGGCAGTTGAACAACAGGGCGAATCTAAAGAGTCTTAAACAACTCTTCCCAAAAGAGAGAGGTAAACATGGACCCTCAATCACTAATTATCTCTTGGGGACCCCATGAAGAGCAAATATGTGTTATAAAAAAAGCCTATTCATCTCTGCCACATTTACTGTGGTTCTTCGAGGGATAAATTGGGCGAACTTTGTAAAACGGTCAAACACTAACATGATGGCGTCATAGCCTTCATAAGCAGGTAATTCCACAATAAAGTCCACCTATAAGGAAGTTCAAAGCCCTTTGGCCTTTTGAACTAAACCAATAACCCTGCGAGGGATGGAGATTTAGCTTTATTTAGTTGCAGACCATGCACTCTTTACAATACCTGGCACCCTGGGCGTCTAGTCCCTTCCAATTGTAAGTGTGGCGGATAAGCTCAAGACTCTTTGCTTTTTTTCATGGTAGCCAATGATTATCATATATGATGAACCCAGACGATTTTCAGACGAAGGGGTCCTGCAGGAACTCAGAGGTGTCCCTGAAACCACAACTTCTCGTCCTTAACGTGGTATCCCCTGGTAATTTCTTCTTGATTCAACTTTCTCTTGGAGAGGATCATAGTATAACCAGCCAAAAACGGCTGTGAAAGGGCATCCTTTCTGAACATACTAAATTCCTATGAATTCTCCAGAAGAGCAAGCACTGGCATGTGGGCTAAGGGAGAGGAAAGTTGAGACACAATCTTGCCTGCAGAATCACCGAAATGTTGTGTACCTCTTCCTCTTTAGGATTAGGAGTTATTGCAGGGTTTTATCTCATTGCATCCGCCAAACCAGTCTCCTCGCCCTTTGTAAACTCATAAGAAAATGCAAATTGGGCCAGGGTCTCATGCCAGCAGGCCTGCCGTGGGGTCAAGACATGAGGTGCGCGGTAGTAAAACAAGGCACAGTGATCTGTACATATATGGAAGGGTTGGTTGAGCCATGCAAATGATGACGCCAATAAGTCAGCGACTCAACCACTGCTAATATATTTTTGTCATATAAGGCGTAGTTTAACTCAGGAAGTGACATCTTTCTGGAAAAATATTCCACCAGATGCTCAACTCTACCTTTGCCTACTTGTAATAAGGGCCGCCTCTATGGCAAATTTTGAGGTATCTGAAGCCACAATAAACATCTTTTTGGGTTCTACATGGAGAAGGATGGACGTGGATAACAGGGTGTATTTTACCACTTGGAAGGCATCCTGAAAAACTGGGGAACACTGGAGCACTTTTGCCCCACTTGACTTATACAAGGGCGCTTCCACTTCAGAAAGATTAGGTGTGAATTTCTTAAGAAACGTACACGTCCACAAAAAGCACCTCAATTCTTTGCCAAAGTTTGTGTGGGCCACTTACAAATCGCCTTTTCCTTGTCTGGAGTTATCATATGGCCTAGATCAAACATGATGTTCCCCAGGAAGGTGACCTTGGTCTTAAAGAGCTTACACTTACTGATCTTTAGCGTAAGGTTGGCTGCTCTCAAACTCTCCACAACTTTCCATGGGTGTATAGAATAAGACTCTTGATTGAGGGAAAACACCAGGATATCATCCTTGTAAACCACCTTTTACACACCCAGCAGGTCCCAAAGCCACATCTATATGGCATTAGAAGATGGCAGGGCAGTTTTCAGCCCAAAGGGCATACCTCAGAATTGGAAAGTTCCTTTTTGGTTGTGGAATGCGATCAGCCACTCCAGGCCCTTCTTAATCCAGATCTTATTGAACCTATGTAAGCAGTCCATTTCTGAAGAGGAATTTTACCTTCTCCACATAGCGAGCAATCTGAGAATCTAAAGGGATGGACTGCAAGTCTGGTACTATGAATTCGTAGAGATTCCCATAGTCTACACATGGGCGTAAGATACCATCTGATTTTTCCATAAAGAGAAGTGGAGAGCATGCTGGGGAGATATGCTGAAATATCATGCCTTTAGCTAGCTGCTCCATAACCCACACATCTAATGCTGCTTCCTCCCATACAGTCAAAGGGTAAATGGGAGAAGATATACGCATCAGATCAACGGTGAGCCTGAACTTGCAATCAAACTCTGAATGGGCTGGTATAAAATTAGCTGAGGCCATATCAAACAAAGATTCCAACACCTCCAAACATGAAAGTAAGGGTATGTAGAGAAGTTGATATGACTAAATGATAGGCTATATATTCTGGCGAGTCAGAAATTAGAGTAGAGGCGAGCTTTGAGATTAAATGGAAAAGTTATATGGATATAATGTGAATCAATCAAAGTATTAATAGTTTAGCAAATCAAGGTAATTCCGCCAAAACCTCAGGATAGATGAAAGCTCCTAAAGGGGGACAATTAAGAGATTACTAAGCGGAGGATGCATTTGACTTGGACTACCAAGATTGAGTTGAGCGGAAGAATGAGAGGGGAAGTTTTGTAGTAGTGGGCAGATAAGTCTGAATTTATTAGATTATATAAAAGCGTCAGTTAGGGGCGATTGCTCCATATATTGTATATTAATTTTTTATTAGATTCAGCAATCCATATATCATCTGATTTGGTTGCTCAGTGGCTAAACCCTAGGTAAACCATTTCGGTGGAATCAACCCATTACTCTGAAAAATTAACGGTGGTGCTCACTACAGGGGGCCACTGATCAACTGTAGATTATTGGCACTAGGGCAATATGGTGAGCCCTCACTCATTATGCCAAAACCTGATCAGATTTAACAATAGATATGCTGAGGAAGCTAGGGAAGCATCCAAAAATAAACTGGCACTTTTTACTGTGAAAGAGCCGGGTGATGAAGATGGTATGATCAATTTGCAGTTAGACACTTGTCCTGAGTTGGTAGTGGATCAATAAGGTCGCTCTACAAATGTGACCCCTCAGCAGCTGCAGGGCATTATAGTATGATTTCTGCAGGGGTACTGACTCTATAAAGATGAGGTGTAGGAGCATGATCTGAGTTATTTCTACAATCAACAAGACCAAGAAACCCGCTACATGTTGCATATGTCCTATCTTGATGCGACTACCATGGGGCTGTCTCGTTGGCTTAGTACCCATGGAACCATAGCAAATTTAGTCGTGTATGTGCAGTTGTCAATCCACCAGCTACTGCATGTGCTGGCCCACCACAACGTTGAGATTGGGGATATAGTGCAGTTAAATCAAGCGCAGCAGAACGATACTCACCCTCTACTTGACTGCCTTGATCACTCTTTTTTGGAGATGCAGGGGGAGCTGGTACATGTGGACCACCATGTTGGAGATATCCGCCTTTGGTTAGACGTTTTGGTTCCATAGTTGAATTATGAGTTACCTCAAGTGATAGAGAACTATTAGATCGGTGTGGCCTATCAGCGGAATGGACCTGGATATCGCCACATTGGGAAGCAGCACCAAGCGTCTTATGATGGACCTGATGGAGTGGGCAGAAGCGCTTAAAGCCTCAATAGCTCAGATTAGGGAAAGGGTAACACTGACAGAGTGGTGGATAACAGATCATGTTGACTCCATGACATCTGAATTCAGTCAACTTTGCATTGTGTGGAGTAATCAGCATATGGCTGACAATGCACTCATCTCTTTGTCAGCATTACCCAAATATCACCAGTTGGTAAGTCAGGTTACACAGTTGATAGCTGTTAGTCATATGGATTGAAGTCGAGCAATTGCCCTTCCATTCATCAAGGCAGTAGAGTATGCGGATATGCAAGTGTGGTTGGATACCATTTGATGGGACAACGCGGAGCTGGTGTGAGAGCAAGCCACCCTCATTAATCAAGTAGATGATACCAAATGACAAGCGCATGACATTTGCTGGCAGCATGCAAGAATGCAAAGCACAGTGGAGGATGTTTTCTCACGGCTTCAGGCAGTGGAGCATAAGCTTGACTCCAAGCGAGAATTCTACCATGAGTTGCAAAATCAGTACAAAATGCTTCAAAAGAAGCTGCAAGATGGCTAGTGTTAGTGTTACTTGATTAAAGCTGAACAAATAATCAAAAAACATTTTGCTGGACAAGCTGGGACAGGGGGAAAAGGTACAGTCAGTGGCAAGTCAGGAGAGGAATGCTAAGGATTGGCCAGTGAATATCCCTCAGGGGTTGCAGCAGTCCCTCCTCGCAACCCAACTTCTTCCAATTCCGTTTCAGCGGATTTGCCTCCATCTGCTCGTTCCTACGTTTGTTCTTAAGGGGATGTTTCCCCGGTCATTTAAAACCTATTTCGGCTGTTCCTTGTTGTCAGAGCCCAGAGTGAGGTGAATTTGTTCAGATTGAGAAGTTACCATCCTTCAGTCATGATGGGAATATGCATGGGTATTTTGAATGATTAGAATTCACCGTGGAAGGGGCCTCAGCTCAGCAGAAAGCAAAACTGTTGCTTTCCGCTTTGGACTTGGAGAGCGCTGATCAAGTCACCTGTTACCTCCAAAATAGTTCCATATCTTATCAAGAGGTAAAAGTGACTGTTCTCAGGTTGTTTGGGGGTGCGGCTAAAATGGCTCAGTGGAAGAATGAATTTCTGACCATACAGTTCCACAGAAATGAGTCTCTGTTGGAGTTTGCTGAGCGATTCACAGTGGAAGTGCATGTGTTAGTAGGAGCTAAAATTTTATCTTCTGAGGATTTAAGCATAGTGATGATGGCGGCAGTCAAACAATACCACAAATTGCATAATGCTATGTCTCATGTACTAAATGAAGATTTGGTGCTTATTTGAATCTTGAACACTTTACATCTTCTCTCTGCTACATTCAGTGCTCCCAATGTGGAGCGGAAGGCCCCAGCTACTGCTGGGCATACTCCTCAGGATATGGACAGCAACAACCAAGTTATAAGCTCTTGGTGAATATTCGTCCACCTTATATATCAGTGGATCATTTTTGCCCTATGTACACTCAGCCGCCTCACCCCAACCTAACTTCAATACTTCAGCTAATTTTTGACCAAGTCCTTCTGCTGCAAATTATAGATGTGAGCCCTTTATAAATACTCGCTTCTCGAGTGGATGAAAAGGGCGTTATGCAGTTAATTGCCCAGGAAACCAGCAGGTGTATGCGGTGCCATCTGGGATGATTGAGTAGTGAAAAGCTCGAGCAAAGTAGAGATGGGATGTTCTATCTCGGCTAATTCAAATCTAATTGTCCCTAACAATTCTCAAGAGTCTCTTTGCATTTGACTTGGAACCCATACTGACGACTTGTTATATTAAAAAGCTTCTTTCAGATACCTCATCCTTCATTCAAGAATTATTCCCCTTCAAGCTTTGAGTTCTGCCATGATGTGCAGAAGCTGTACGCATGGCAGATACTGGAACAAAAATGGCATAAGAAATGCGGGACCCTTAATAGATGTCAGCTCGGTAGTGGGGGATAATGAAGATATTTTAGTAGAAAAAATCGCTCAGGAGTATCCTTATATTGGTATGGGCATATACTCCTTACTTGGTAGCAAAAAGCCTTTGGACGTTCACATAATAAACACCAATGGGTCTACTTATTCAGAATGCATCTATTGTGATATCTTTGTTCAGAACACAATAGTCCAAGCTATTATAGATACTGATGCCCCAATTAATATAATTTTTACCAAGCTCGTTGCTAAGCTTTCGTTAAAGCTGGATGTGGATCACAGAGTAGTGTATGGGACCACAGGGGCACAGAGAAATATGTCTGAAGGAGCTTACAGCGCATTGCCTTTGCAATTTCGTTTGGTTAGGGCTTCCACTCCAGCAGTGGTTCTGCCAAATAATAACCACAATATTCTGATCAGTGCTGCATTCATGAGGAGATTTGGAGTCATGGTCAATATAGTGGAAGAAACTATTAGTATTTTGGGACAACAGATTCCCATCTACTTTACCTCTAGTGGAATCCCAACAAATCTGTTCCTCTCCAGTCAAAACAATTTGGCGTATAGTGACAGGGTGATTCCTGTCCAATATTGGTGAATGAAGCGGAGGACAGAGCCCTCCCCAACCAGATTTACAAGTATAAAGGTACTTTCTCTATGAGCAGAGAGTTATTTGAGCCTACCTTCTGGGCACCAGTGCATGATAGTAACTGAGCTCGAGATAGATATCCCTGAAGGGCTATACAGGGAAATTGTGGGGCCCTACCATCAATCACGGCTTGAACCCCATGTGGCTCCAGGGCTTTTGTTACCAGTAAATGGGGAAGTGAAGGTATTGCTAGCGAACCTAAAAAAGCAGTCAATGATGATCCAAAGACACCAAGAGGTGGCTTATATACATTTGGTCTCTATTGATAAAGTTCACTGTGTTCATGATTTTGGATTGTGGGAGGATCTTGGCCTACTAGCAAATCCATCATTCGGTGTAATTGCAGTGGTTCCAAAGGAAGCTCTAACTGGATTGTTGGAGGAGCTGAAGAATAAGGTGATAGCTTTATTTAAAAATACTGAATTAATTTTGCATCTGTTAATCACAATTTAGGTTGCGCTCAAGGGGTGGTGCATCAGGTAGATATGGGGGATCACCCTCCCATTTGATCGTGGCCTATTCAGCACTTAAAGGTGGCAGAAGAGGTTGTCTCTGATGAGGTAGATAAATTGATCAAACAAGGGATGCTAGAGCTGTCAAAGAATCTATGAGCATTGCGGTGTTTATGGTAAAGAAAAAAGATGGCATAAACTGGGTAGTCATTGACTATCAAAAGCTCAATAGCATAATGAAGAAAGATTCCTGCCCTCTTCTTCAGATTGATGATGTGTTAGATTGACTTGGAGGGGCTAACTAATTTTCCACCATGGATTTGATATCAGGGTATTGACAGATCAAATTGCCATCAGTGGAACATTAGAAATGCACTATAATCACTTTGAAGGAGTTAGTTCAGCCTACACATATAACATAGGGTTTATGCAACGCCCCAGCTACGTTCCAACGAACTATGGATACAATCTTGGGTAGTTTAAAGCTGTCTTGCATTTTAGTTTACCTCGATGATATTAATGTGCTCTCACGAATGCTTACAGAGCATCTTGGCCATCTGGAAAAAGTGTTCCACTGACTCGCTGATGCTAATATCAAGATCAATCCTCAGAAGTGTCACTTTTTCAAAGAGCAATAATAATACCTTGGGTTCATAGTGGACCAAAGGGCTTAAACCGCAGCTGGTAAAGGTGGAAGCAATAAAGCAAGATGACCTGATCAGGCAATAAACGTGATATCTAAGCATCCTTGGGGGTGGTCAGTTACTACCTGCAGTTCATTTCTAACTTCAGTTGTATTGGGGCACCGCTCTTTGAGTTGTTGAAGAAAAATGCCACTTTCAACTGGACGGAATGATGCCAAAAAGCTTTTGATGTATTATGAACCGCATTGTCAAGTGCACCCTTTTTGCAATATTCCAACTTTGAAAAACAATTCATAGTACAAAGGATGAATTGCCTTCCGTCATAGGGGAAGTATTATTTCATAAGGACGATGATGTCGTAGAGAACCCTGTTACATTTTGTAGCCAAAATTAAACTGTCATGAACGAAATTACACTGTGTTTGAGCGAGAGTGCTTAGATGTGATTTATACATATAAACAGTTTAGTTATACCTATATGGGGTGAAATTCCAAGTAGTAGCGGATCATGAATCTTTGTGCTGGCTGCAAAATCTCCATGAACCTAAAGGATGGCTTGTACGATGGGTGTTGAAGCTCCAGGTATATAATTCAGGATCGTATACCAGCTGGTAAAAAAGCATAAAAATGCAGATTGTCTTTCATGACTGCCAATGGTCGCTATTGCAGAAGATTTAGCTGACATTATGTATGAGAAGAATGTGGTGGATAAAAACCATGATGAGCCACCACGAGTGATCAAAGTGCTAGATGGGCCTAGGCAGGATACTTTCCTATGTGATAGGGAACTATATAAACGGATTAGGGACTTGGCGCTTAGTTTCTTTAAACCTAACACTAGACCTGTGATCTTTATGGATGCACATTCGGAAGTAGGACATGGCAGGTCTCGCCGCCTAGGGTTCTGCTCACTTAAATCTGTGATTTTAAAAATGGGGCATTGAAAGGTGTAATCTGTTGCACAGATTTGACACTAATCAGCTAGGCTTAAACTTCCTGAGAGAGCTGTAAACTTGAAACTTACATGCCAACTGTTCTTCTTTAAAATTAATCCTGTGTGCGTTGGAATCTTCCCTTGACCCAACGGAGCTTATCTAAACCTCTTTCCTTGCAAGCCTAACCTTACAAGGAGTCCTTCTCAGAATAAGTGTCTTTAACTGTAGTGTACTCAAGACTGGTTACTTAAATTTCACTACTTTTCACTTATTTTCAATTGAAGTGAAAAACCAAATGATGTACAAACATAAGATTCTGTGAAATAGACTGTTTATTTAAGATAAAAACTCAGTATTTTTATATTAAATACTAAAGATTTAGAATGGAAGTAATAAATTGAGTGATAAATTAATAGTGGATTGGGAAAATATTGAATCTTCTTCAGGAACTTCAGTGCAGTCTCTTCTTTATTTGATTTCTCTCTTGGGCACTCATTTTCTCAAGTTACTGAATTCGTGCACTGTGGCAGTGTGTAGAGCCTGCAGTATCAGGGTCATCATCTCCGTGGCTCCTGTGCGCTTCAGTGGAGTCTGAATTTTCCTGACCGTCAGTGGGCTTAGTTTCCTGGTAGCTTGATGGCACCGTTTTTCTTTTTTTGATTGTTTTCCTTTTCAGTGCACCGTTCTACACCTAAATCATTATTTTCCTTCTTGACGTTACTCAAATAACTATTTTCATTTTTAGGACATATCTCATTTGAATTTTCAATGTTGCTGGTTTGCATCTCTTGGATGATTGGATTGTTTGTCATTTCTCTGTAACATTATTGATATTGCCATTTTTTGCGGCCAATTTGTATTGTAATATTACCATTTTCAGAGCTAGACTCATTTCATGTTAATAATTCTCACACTTCGATTGAAATTCCCTGATTCTGCCAGAGATTGAGGATTTACCAATTTCATGGCATGCCAAATATGTGACAGAAGGTTGCAGAAAACGTTGAAGTTTTTGCAACATTGCTATTATTGGTAGAGCATGCATTATGATGTGTGGAAACAGTAAGATGTTGTCATCAATATCAAGTGGAGAAGCCTTTAAACAAGAAGACCACATACAAGCTGGTTAAGCCTCAGATCATGTCAGACATTTGGCCTTGCCGCTGAAAAATAATAATGTGGTAGGTCAAATTCAGCCAAAAAGGGAAAATGTCAGCCCTCTGTGATTCTCCAATGCCCTTAAAAATGATTTGAATGATAATGTTGATGATATCGTCCAAAAGACCCTGGCTGATTCTTGGTGGAACCCCATTAATTGAGGTAACACCAGTTTGAAACCCACATGGGCACTTTCTGAAAAATCATATGATTGGATTTCACAGCTGCACAACAGAATTTGGGGAAACCAGCGGAAGGTGCTCCCCCAACCTGCACCAAGTCCTTCACAACACCTGCGCGTGGGCCACCCCCTTTTATAGGCGCGGTGGAGGCCCCCCAAGGTGAGAATAATTTCTCTAATGGTGATTGGTTGTGGTACATCAAAACCTTGCCACAAGGGTATATTCTGCCCCAAACCCCAACGTCCATTTCATCAATATTAAATCACTTTTCCCACGATCTGATAGGATTGAGACTCATATTACCTAATTTGGAAGGCGTCAAAGCTATTCTGAAACTATCCTCAAATCCCCCCAACCCTCAACATAGTATAAATACTTATTGATCCAATATCAAGAGGGATTGACGCTCTTTTACCCCCGTGCAGCACCAATAAACCTTCAAGAACCCTTTACTTTATTAGGTTTATAAGTTTAAATAGTTTATTATTTTTGTGGTATCAATTCCTCATTGTTGTATTTCAGGGAGTTAAGCGCCTAGAGAGCAATAAAAAACCCAAAATCCAACAAGTGGTGCTCACTACAGGGGGCACCTGTATACCACCAAAATGACTACAAATCTGGAACCCGGGCTAGCTGCATTAGAAAACCAACTACCCAGTGGTTTGTCTCGCCTCATAAGGCTTGAGCAGCACTCTTCCCAAAGCCCTATTATATGTAAACCTATTTTCCGAGACAAGTTCATTCCTGGTGAGGCCAGTATTGCCTCCTTCCTTTATGTTTATGAATCTGTGATGGAAGAAGCGACTGACCAACAAAAAACCAGGTATATCCTTCCCTGTTTGAATTGAATGGCTCAAGAGATCATGGTTCCTCAAATGGCCACACTTACCACATGAGCGGAAGTCAAACAGGCGCTGATAGATGAGTTTGGTTCAAAGCAGAGCTTACAACGGCAAAAGCAGGCCTTCATGTGCCTTAGCCTGCAAGAGGGTGAATCAATCCCCTCATTTGTTGAGCGTTTCTATACCAAAGCTCAACCTCTGTTGTTGGCTAAACTGCTTCCTCTCGATGATGCTATTGCAGCTATCATGGCTAGCTTGGCATCTTACCCCTCTTTAGCAATGCATATCTCTGCAGTCAAGCATACCTTCCAAACTGTACGGGATATCAAAGATGCACTTTTAGCAGTAGCTGACAACTATGAGCCTGAACTTTTTTCAAGATGTGCCAAAGTGGAAAGCTACTTCGACCAATTCAGCCTCTTCTATGGTTGTATCCCAATAGAATCTAGCTGTTGAAGAGCTGTAAAGACCTAATACTCCTCCACCGTGTGAGGATAACCAGAGATTATTGGCAGTTAAAGGGCAGAGCTTCCCCCCAGCTTCAGGCTCAAAAGCTCAGCCTAAGAAGTCAATTATCTCTTTGCCTGTTCCCTCTCTTGCTGAGCGGTCTACTATTACGAATAATGCATCACACCCTCCTAAGCCTCTGCCTAAATCCCCCTCAGCCTCAACTCAGACTGCTTCTAGCCCAAAGCATGCTGAGATGGAGAAGTCCAAGCTGATCCCTCCTAAGTCAACTGTTAAAGCTATTAAACTTCCACCGTCTTCCCCAAAAAGTTGGTACAGCCACAATGCTCCCGTTAAAAGTCAAAAGTGTAGATGAAAGTGACAAATACCTCCCCTGTGAGAAACTTAAGCCGGTTTTTATGCCCCACTTAGTAACTTGTTGAGGTGCATTGACAACCCCTCTGATGAAAAGTCTGAGAGAGGTGATAAAAATGACAGTTATTATTTTTTGGAAGCACCAATGGAGTGCAAGTTCCAGATAGGTTGAGGCCAGAAAGAATTGATTTTGGCATCAAACCAAGACGAACCTACCTTAAACAGTTGTTGAATGCTTCAGAGGTGATTGATACCGCTAGTGATGCAGACCAGTTTATTGGGACAGTGATATAATCCACCCAGCAGGTGCATACCCTCCAATATATAAAAGACAACTACCCTGAAATGGCTAAACGCCTTTCTTCCACACTCCGTTTGAAGGAGGTCCTTTCCCTCCCCCCTACTTTTGGTACCACCATAACCAAGGTAGAGGTTGTTATCAATAAAGTGCGCATTCTAGCCATTCTGGATATGGTGCTCCAGTGAACGTGGTATCTTCGAAGCTCATTAAGAAAATTAAGTTAGCACCTGATCTGGACTATTCTCAAGAGTATGGAACTGCTGGGCCTAACAATACTCGAGCTATTGGAGCTTACTCTACTCTACCCATATGAATTGGGAAGCTAGTACTTGCTGAGCCTGTGGTGGCTTTGGAAAAAAATGCCTACGATCTGCTCCTTGGTACTCAATTCATTATTGAATATGAGGAAATCATTAATATGAAACAGGGATTTCTCTCCCTTTTAAATTACAAGGTTCCCCTAGTCTTTACAAATGATGAGCCTAAGAAGAAGGAATATACAAGCGTAGTGGAGTACCCTTATTCCGCCCTCACCCTTATTTTTACCACATCAGGCCAAAACACAAAAAAAACTTCCTGACTTCATGGATGGTTTAGAGGGTATAACATTATATGCATCAGAAGAAATAGTTTTCAAAGTGGATGAACAAAAGGTGATAGACACCAAAACTACTATGCAAATCCCCCGCAACTGCCTTCTGCACTTAACAAGCATTGATGGAATAAGCCCTTT
This sequence comes from Massospora cicadina, assembly GCA_022478985.1. Classification (NCBI taxonomy): domain Eukaryota; kingdom Fungi; phylum Entomophthoromycota; class Entomophthoromycetes; order Entomophthorales; family Entomophthoraceae; genus Massospora; species Massospora cicadina. The sequence goes on along the minus strand of JAKSZP010015833.1, from coordinate 18,627 downwards.
GGAACCTCAGGTGTTTCCGGGTATCTTAGACCCTGCCTACCAGCGACCTATCAATCTTCTGCTGGGGAATCTCACCAACAAGGACATGGTTGTAAAGAAGCATCAGGAGATTGGAAAAGCCTTGTTACTTACCATCAATGACATCCACCAAGTCCATTATATTGGGTCTATGCTAATATGGGACTACCCACTGGCCAAATAATCTGCGCTTTTCCCAACGTGCAGATCTCTGATGTGCTAACTCCCGCTGAGCTTAATAAAGTTTATTCCTTACTGGAGTCCTTTAGTGACATCTTCTCCAAATCTGATACTGACTATGGGCATATGAAGGGCTGGTGCCACAACATTGATGTTGAGGATGCCAAGCCTATTCAATCCAAGCCTTATTGGAAATCAAAAGTTGAGGAGCTCCATATGAGAACGGAGCTTAAACAGTTACTTGACGCTGGGATACTAATGCCTTCTCAAAGTCCCTGTTCATCTTCTCTTTTGCTCATAAAAAAGAATAATGGTGGCCATTGAGTAGCTATGGACTATTGTAAGTTGAATAACTTCACCAAGAAGGACAGCTACTCCATCCCCTGAATCAATGACTCTCTGGCCCAACTCTCTGGGTCTAAATTCTTTTCCGCCATGGACTTGGCTAGCGGATACTGGAAAATGGACCTCTCTCCGTAAGACCAGGAAAAATGTGCGCTTATCTTAGTGAGGGTCTTCTCCAACCTACTCAATTACCACAAGGGTTGTGCAATGCACCCGCATCTTTCCAGCGAGCCATGGACCACATTTTGCAGGACCTGAAGCTTAGTTGCGTCATTGTAAATCTAGATGATATCACCGTTTTTTCCCAAATATTTAATGAGAATATTTCTCATTTAAAGGAAATTTTCCAATGGTTTCGGGCCTCTAACATTAAGCTGAAGCCCTCCAAATGTACTTTCTTCCAAAAGAAGTTAGACTTCCTGGGGCACGCCATCTCGTCTGATGGGATACAGCCTTTCCAAGATAAGGTTGAGGAGATATCCAAGATGCCTACTCCCAAAACCCTCCCCAATATTCAGGTGTTTTTGGGCATGATGGGGTACTGCCATCAATTCATCCTCAATTTTCTCAGCTCAGTGAACCCCTTATACAACTTTTAACTAAAAACACCTCTTTTTATTGGGGAGTAGAACAACAAGCCACTTTCGACATGTTAAAAACGTTGCTTCAGCAACGGCCCATCCTGCGACACCCTGATTATAGTAAACCCTTTATGCTGTTTAAGGATGCTTCTGACTATGCGGTTGGAGCTATCTTGGCTCAACTGGATGAGCATGGGGTTGATCACCCCATTTCATCTTTTAGCAAGATGCTCTCTAAGGCTGAACGCAACTATAGTGTCATGGAGAAGGAATGCCTGGCCGTTTTGCTTGATGTTAATCATTACCAACCTTTCTTATATGGGACCTCATTTCAAGTGGTCATTGATCATGCCTCTTTAAAGTGGTTACAAAACATGAAGTATCCCATTGGGAGGCTGGCACGCTGGGCTTTAAAGCTCTAGCACTATGATATGACCATTGTACACCAAGCTGGGAAAGTCACATGAGTGTTGGGTTGACTCAGCTTCCCATCCTTCATTTAGATAATAGAGAAGCAGAGCGGCTACATGATCTTCTAATGACCCCTGATGCTTGGGAGGACGAGGATGAACCATTTCAGAAGATGCTAGCTCGCCATTCCTGTAACATGAAGGTGGATAATGGGCATCTGTATATGAAAGTGGGGGTGAATTGATTACCCTACCTCCGACCTTCAGAGCGAGTACCTGTCATTATGGAGTCTCATACCCTCCTAGGACATAGTGGCGTGCAGAAACCTAGGAGTGGGTAAAAGAACGCTACTATTGGGAGGGAATCATGGAGACCATCGTTGAATTCTTGGATGCCTGTTTAACATGCAAGAAGCAGTCCAACTTCAAAACAAAGTATCAATATCAGCCTACCACCCCTCAACAGCCTTTTCACACAATAAGTCTCGATGTAGTTGGCCCTCTTCCCCAAACTTCGGGTGGAAATTGATTTATATTGGTTGGTATTGATCACTTTACCAAATGGGTCGAGGCAGTGGCTATCCCAGCCCAGATGGCTAAAGCCACATCCACTTTCCTCCACCAGTATATCTTTAACTGAAACGGTTGCCCCCAAGTTTAGCTCTGCGATAATGGTAAAAACTTCACCTCTCAAGTGGTGAAGATTCTTGTAACGTCTATGGGCACCCAACAGCACTTTTCTTCCCCCTACAACCCTTCTACCAATGGTACGGTGGAAAGAGCAAATGGGATGCTGGTTTCTATATTATGGAAAATGGCTACTTCAAACCCCTCCACTAGGATCAGTACTTACCAAATGCCCTCATGGATTACCGCATCAGCTATCATTGAATCCTTAGAATGTCGCCTTTCTGAGTATTGTATGGGCGAGAACTTGGGGTTCCAGCTTTACTCGCTAAAGATATCTTCACTGACAAGGCTGATCCTGAGCAAGCTATGAAGAAGTTAGTCCAGCATATCATACAGTTGTAATCTGAGGCAATGACAAACTTAGCAAAGACAGTTACAAAAAAGGGACAGGCTGAAAATGAGCTCTGGTCCCCTCTTCCCTATTTCCAAGTGTCTGACTTGGTGCTTTATTATCATAATAGTATTAACCCAGAAGGGAGAAATTCAGGTCCATCTGGGAAGGGCCTTTCTCAATTATATATAGGTGAGGGGATAAGTATTCAATCAAATCCCTCGTTTCTGGAGTTTTCATAAATTGGGTCCATGGATGCTTACTAAGGCCTTATTCGCCCCCCAACATTCTTGAGGGGGGTGAGGTCGGACATTTAGCTTTGCCACTGAAAAATAAGAATGTGGTAGGTCAAATTCAGCCAAAATGGGGAAATGTCAGCCCTTTGCAATTCTCTGATGCCCTTAAAAATGATTTAAATGATAATGTCAAGAAGATCGCCAAAAGATCCTGGCCAATCCTTGTTGGAACCCTGTTAACTGGGGTAACAACAGTTTGAAACATGCATGGGCACTTTCTGAAAAATTAAACGATCGTATTTCACAGATTGCACAACAGACTTTGGGGAAACCAGCGGAAGGTAATTCCCCAACCAGCACCAAGTCCTTCACAACACCTGCGCGTGGGCCACCCCTTTTATAGGCGTGGTGGAGGCCCCCCAAGGTGAGAATAATTTATCTAATGGTGATTGGTTGTGGTACATCAAAACCTTGCCACATGGGTATATTCTGCCTCAAAACCCCAACGTCCGTTTTACCAATAATAACTCACTTTCCCCACGTTTTGATAGGATTGAGACTCATATTACCTAATTTGGAAGGCGTCAAAGCTATTCTGAAACTATCCTCAAATTATCCCCAACCCTCAACATAGTATAAATACTTTTTGGTCGAATATCAAGAGGGATTGACTCTCTTTTACCCCCGTGCAGCACCAATAAACCTTTAAAAACCCTTATTTTACTAGGTTTATAAGTTTAAATAAATTATTATTTGTGTGGTATCAATTTCCCATTGTTGGATTTTGGGGAGTTAAGCATCTAACGAACATCAAAAACCCCAAAATTCAACAGTTCACCTGGCATATCTTCTTCCTTGATGTAGTGGGGCCTCTACCAACTGGTGCAAACTGATCTAAGTATATAATCATAGCAATTGATTGTTTGATGAGATGGGTGGAAGCCAGGGCGATTAATGACTTGGGAGCGATCAATACTACCAATTTTATTATGGATTGTTTCATACAGTGACATTGCTGCCTGCAGTTTGTCTTAATGGACAACAAAACTGATTTCATCTCACATATCTTGCCTAAGTTAGATGAGTTGATGGCAATACGTGGGGCTTTTAATACCCCACCATCCAGAATCAAATGGAATGGTGGAACAGGTCAACAGAACATTGGTGAGCATACTTTGTAAGCTGGTGAAAGATTGACCCTCAGAATGGAGTACCCTCCTACCAACAGCTGTGTTTGCATATAATATCAACTACCACTCGTCCCCTGGCAAGTGTCTCTTCCAACTACTCTATGGTAGACATCTAGCTCTACCTGCCCTGCTTTACTCATGTGTAGAGGACACCGGCAGTGTGGAACTGCAGCAGTATTTGACAAATCTAATGGAGACGCTGATCAAACTACAAATGGAAGCCTATTCTACCAGTTTGGCTAATAAGATTTGTGATCAGGTGGCTGACCAGAAGAGATGCAGCAGACTTTTGCAGTTTGCTGTAGGAGATCATGTATTGTTCCACAACCAACATGGATTTTGGCGGAAGAACAAGCTCACTAACATCTGGGCTGGACCACTTGAAATAATTGAGATGACTGGTACTGATGCCTACACATTAAGGAACCCGTTGGTGGTCAGATTATCAACCAAGTTCATGCGAAGTTCCTTTGAGAATATAAGCAATATGAGCATGACATCCAGTCAAAGGGAGGGTAATGTTGAGAAGTTAATATGACTGGATGATAAGGTATATATTCCGGCTGATCAGAAATTAGAGTTGAGGCAAGCCTCAAGATTGAATGTAAAGGTTATATGGATATAAAGCGAATCAATCAAAGTATTGATAGTTCAGAAAATTTAGGGGAATTCTTCTGAAACCTTGATATATAAAAAACTCCTAAAAGGAAACAAATAGGAGATTACTAAGATGGGGATGCATTCAACTTGGAATACCAGGATAATAGTTGAGCGGAAGAATGAGAGGGGGAGATTTTGTAATGGTTGGAAGATAAGTCTGCATTTATTAGATTATAATAAAATATCAATTGTAGAAATTGCTCATATATTATATATCAGTTCTTCAGAGTCAGCGATCTTCATATAATCCAATTCAGTTGCTCAGTGGCTAATACCCTGTTTTCACCAGCTCAGTGGAATCAACCTGTTATGCCAAAAAATTAACAGGGTACCTTCAGAGAGGGCTTCAGCAATGGGGCAAGACTGAGAGTGTGGATATTGGGCCAAGGGGGCAGTCCACCTTGAGGAGTTTGCTTCAGACAAAGGGATAACTAATTCAAGACCATTTTCAAAAGTTAAGGAAAAGGTATTGTCTTTTAAGTTGGTTCTGACGCCAAACTTTTGCCACCACTTTACTTTTAAAATAATGAGGTACAAGAGTTTTATGATAGCTTAGAAGCAGTCAGCCAAATGGTATTCGCCAACTTGATAATCCACTAACCCAAGAACTTTCAGCGTTAAAATATCTTGGGAAGTTCTCCCCTAACCATAATACATGCAAGTAATACAACTCAAGGTAGTCGGCCAGGCGTTATGATTAAAATTCTCGGAGGCTATTGTATCCACCAAAATAGTTGTGCTGATTTTCCCTAGAGGGGATGAAAGAGTAGCGGTCAACAAAAAACCTGAATGATCTTTATTCAAAGCAGAAAACGCCAACACCTCACCAGAAAACTCTTCATAAACATAAGCAAGCCTCCAAGATATGTTTTTGCATCATAGAATGGCAAGGTATACCTTGCCATTCTTATTACTGAGTCCACATATCCCAACATATCTTCATCAGTTGCATAAACATTTTTATATTGCAAAAGTAACTCCTTTTCCACCGCCTGTGTTCTGGTGATCATGTAGTTGTCAGGCGCGGGTTTTCTGGGGTGATCTGGTATACTAAAATGATTTTAAATTAGAGTCATAAGATATGATATTTGGCTCATTTTTATATAAGTTTTTACGCTATAAAACGCGTTTTGGGCCTTGAACAACCCCATATTTAATTTGGCAGCAGGTTTGCATCGTTATTCAGGGCCATTACCACTAGGACCTTCGCTGATGATCTCACCTGCACCATCTGAACGCGGTGTCAATAAAAAAACAATTTAATAAAAGTGTTTTTGTCAATTTTGAGGGTGATGGAGTCAGGGAATTATGAAGCTTGGATCCTGAAACGTCTGAATCCACCAGGTACAAGCAAGAAGGGTGGGTACTTCCCAGTTGGAGGTATCAAGAATGATGCTGAGATGCACTAACCATCAGCAAAATGAGAAAATGGGGGTGAGCCCCACCGCAGCCATGACCAACAGCTGGAACACCTCATTTGCACTTTGCAAAAGCCCACACAGATAATTCTAGTGCATGTAAAGTAGGAAAGTTGATCATCTAATGTCAGGACAGTATCTTTAATTTTTCTGTTCCCAGTGAGTTGGTTCAAGATGCACAGCCATACCGCCAGGGAACCAGTCATTAGTATGATGATGAGCAAGCACCACGGAGGGTTCTGGAGCCAAAGTAACCCAGGGTAAGGGTATAACAATTGACAATTGTAAATGAATCTCATAAGGTTGGGAATTATGAGATTTGTGTGCATCAATAGTTGCAATTCTGTTATTCTGAGTAGGAGTTTCCTATTCAGGTTGATAACGGAATAAAAATTAAATAAATTAATTATTTGATTGGTTGTTCACTCTGAGGTTCCCCTCCAATTCTCCATTGAGTTATCTGGATGCCATCAATTCTGGAGGCTTGTGTGCCCCTCATTACCTACAATTCATTTAGTCTTTTTTAAAAAGTATATCAAAGTGAAATCAGCCCATCAGACCTCACTTTAGAATTCTATTCTGACATGAGTCCATTCCCAATAAAGGCTGCTATTTGCTGAAGAATTTATTTAATTTTATTTATTTAAGCGAGGATTGGGGGTGCAGATGGCGGTGCGATGAGGAGGAGAGGAGAGGGGGTGGACGTGTTGGGATCCTCTTGAGAGTGGCCTTGCCTGGTTAGAGGGGAAGGATCCAGAGTGGCCCAAGGTGACAGAGGCCAGTTGACCACACTTCGGCTGGGTAACCACAAGGTGACAGAGGCTGTAAGGATGCACCTTGGCCTGGAGGCCCATGGCGACAGAGGCTGGTGCACTGCACCTTGGCCTGGATGCCCAGCAAGGCCATTCATTTGGACAGGACCATATGGAGTTGGTACGGCCACATATGGGGGTGGTGGTTTAGGGATGGTGGTAGGCTGGGCCTTGAGAGCCCCATCCATTACAAAGGGTGTACAATGCTGTATATAGCAGTTGAAAGCAAATAAATAACAATACTTAGTAGGACCCCCAAAGGGAGTCCACAACCAAGTGGAGAACTGGGCTGGAATGATTGGGTGCCTTGATCTGGAGGGGATCAGGGCGGCCCTGCAGTGCACCAGTTGCATTAGTTAATTTTGTGCAAATAGAATGGTTAACGTTGGTATAGAGCTCTATGAGGAGGTCTGCACACAGGTTCACCCAAGTTACTATAAAAAAGTAAACTAACTGTAATTTATTAAAAGGAAGATGACCAATGAGAAAAGTTGGTCTTGAGAACCATACTTTAAGAAATGGGTGGTGAGTCATCAATTGGGAAAAATGGTAGCAAGCATAAGTGAACTACTTGATGCACCCTACCATTGGCCAGGGCACTGTAGCTCAAGACAGACCAGACTCAAATTATGATTGCAAGACAAGCTGTCCCAATTTGTCATTGATAAAAATTAAATGAGGTTTGAACCCCATTTTCTGAGCAACTGAACTGAATCATCGCCATTAATAAGGTAGCTAGTGCATTTTAATGCCCTTGCTATAATGCAGGGCCAAGCATCACACACATCCTCTAGACCAACCTGGGCATATCTGGCCTGAACCCAGTGTTGGTCCAGGGTATGCTTGAGGTCAGGAGAGCCTGCTAACTTAACCTTTTTGGCCTCCTGACAATCAGCTTTATCCTTATAGCTGTTCCCCTCAATCATGTCATTAAGCCATGACAACAACCACCTGACTTTACCAAGGATGCCTGAGAACAGAAGATTGAACAATGACCTTGTACAAAGCCTTGGCATCCTTGAACAGATTTGCTCATCCAGTTTTCATCTTTGTTCTTAAGCAACTCTTTCTTATTCCCTTTATAAATATAAAGCCCCAGAATCCTGCTGATGCTGGAGTGCTGGGGTAATTTATAATATCCTACAATAAAAAATAGTGTTATAGAGAAAACATAAAAAATTGAATTTAAAAGATTATGTCCTCTCTGAAGAAACCACTGCAACCTATAAAATCTTACCTAAAAGCCTCCATAATGGCAGTGGTTGTCTCTCCGGTGTTTTCTGTGCTAGTGTCCCTCAGTGGAGAAAGTCAAAAAACCACCCTCAGGAATGTCACAACAACCATTTGTCCAAGAAAATACACATATAAATCCCCATCCCAAACTGAACATTCAATCATCTAATTTTATTCGCTGTGTTCAAGGTAAAATTGAAGAGTGTAACTTTAAGATTGGAATAATAAAGATTCCAGTGGAGTTGGATTGATAGTACATCTGATGCTTTCCACTATCAAGTGCAAGTCCAGGTCAACCTCAATTTTGATTCTAAACCACACCCTGGATGGTATAAACAGCTGCCCTTATCCAATCCAAACAGCTTCCCATCAGTGCAAGAAGTGTGGTCACAACTACTGCCCATTCTCAGTTTATTTATTAGAACAGGGTTGATGTTCATTGATCTGTATCTCCCTCGCCTATCCCCACAGATCCTGCTCATGAATAATCAGAATGGCGATGCTGTACAGACTATGGATGCTATTTTGGATATCTGAGTACTCTCTATGGAAGCCAAGTCTTTCCTTAACATCAGATGTCTGACAGTGATAGGAACAAAGGGCTTTGGCCCATCTGACCGTGGTTGAACTTACAACATATTACTATCTATACCTATTGCAGCATATTTTTTGTTACTTCTCAGCATATCCAATCATACTAACGCATTTGCTGCACTTCAGGTTTCCAGATAAAAGCTTTTAAGCTTTAAAATTACTAAACTGCGAGATAACCAGTTCGATTTTTATTTCTGAAACAACCTAGCGAAACCTGGGGATCGGGATGCTAGCAAAACTAAAAAACTTTGAGAGCAACCTCAAATTGCACACTCCAAATCAAATAACGATTTAACAATGTATAGGATAGATTGCTTTCTAGCATATTTACAGTCTACATATAGAAGTAACAGCGTCTCTCTGAAGCATCCGCTTATAAAACCTAGGGAGTGTATCTTAGCAAGCTACGTATTGGCCGAGATGGATTTTAGGAGGCAAAGACTTGAAGCTTCAAGAAACCTCAAAAGCACACTTTGAGTAAGCTGGTTTGGGCTGATACGTTTGCGCCCATTGCGATGCACGCTCGAGTATAAAAATTTGATAAATAGTTTGATAATTCCTTAAAGTTATCACTAATCGGTTTTAACTATTGCAGAGTTTAATAGGATCTCTCGAATTATCAAAAGTACTACTCAGAATTCAGCTAAAACTGAAGCTCAGCCAATTCTACTCGCAATACTTAAAATACAATTTTACTAAATAAAATAGTCCATTAAAATGAATCGAACTTTATTCTCCTAACCAAAAGATATGCATAACGGGGGTAACGAGCGATGTAGAGCCTGGAGAAAAGACATGCTTCTCAAGATAATCCTGTAAAGCGAGCTCTTCCAAATAGTCGAAATTGGAAACGATCTTTGCGCCGTCCAGAGCTATGGACGCATCTTTTTCCAGATGCTCTTTGGATAAATTGAAGCTTAATACGCTAGGATCAAAATGGTTGTAATAAAAGTTCCCAGGCATATCAGAGTAAATTGATACCGCAATCACCGGGCGGCCATCCGCTCGAGATTGGGTATCAACAAGAAACCCACCAAACTTAATGTTCCCATGACGGTAATACAGAATTGTGGGATCAAATTCTGGAAAAGAACCCCGGGCTTCATAAAATTTAAGTGGGCCATAGAATTGATTGATGGGCGATATCGAAAACTCCAGCTTGTTAAAGGGCAGGCTCACAACTGAAACTTCGTGACGATCCTAAGTGAAAAAATTAGCTTTCATCATATTAATTACATACCCCCGAAAGGAAGAAGACGTTCTTAATCGGGGCAAGAAACTCCAGAAGCTCTTGCCGTTCATGCCGGTATCCTTTCCAAGTATCTTTTACGGCATCGAATATTACCCAATTATAGGTCAAAGGAACTGATGACACTATGAACCGAACCTTGACGCGGTCTTGGGTCTCCCTTATCCACTCTTTAAACTTTTCTTTTTGAAGCTCCCCAAGCATGGTTTTGTCCGGCCCATCAGCATCAGTTCCGAGCGAGCGGAATCGACGCGTATCCCAAAAGTAAAACCCAATGTCTCCATAGACCATGCTGTAAAAGGACGGTTCAATATTTCCATCTTTGCCTGACAATAGAAAAGGTCCGTTGCCTTGGTACTCTGAAAAGGCGGTCATGGCGTTTTTGTAAGGAAACGTGTCCTTTTTGTCCCAATTATTTAAAATCTTATAGCTGTTTAAAAATCAGTGCTGAACCTTTTCGATACCTCATGGTCGTCATATGCATGCAAAATCGGTATTCTCTCAGCCAACCTTCTAACTTCAGGTGTGGCATAAATCTGCCGGTAAAGCTGGCGATATGAGTCGACGGAGGGCCCAAAATAGAAGGGTGTGTCTATTTCGTGAATTGAGAAAGATCACTCGTTCAGAAAAATCATTGATTTGTGGCAGAGAGTTATGAAATATTATGCGTAGACTTTATTCAGGTAGAAAGGCGAAGATATACGCTTAGAATTAAACAACTAATTTTAAAACAAGCTTTCTTAAGAAATAAAATTAAATTTTTAGTCAATCTTTCCAGAATCTGTTGATAATCGGCACAATGGCTAGATTTAACAAAAGGTGCGAAGAAGATAAAGAACCATTTTAAAATTAAATTTTGAATGCCTTTAAAATAAATTACCTGCATAGATAAAATCACCCAAAAATAGTAGATACTCGAAATTAAATTGATTAAGTGCCTTGAACCCTCTAATCTCATTATTTCTAAAAGGTCTGTATGGGAAATTCGGCTTGATGCAACTTCCAACCGCGAAGTACAGCTTCGTCGGGGAAAAAGGTATGGGCGAAGTTGTGAAGGTATACTTTTCTTCCCCAGAAAGGGGCCTAAGGATAAAACTGTCTTCCTGATCCTGACTGGCTCCTCTTAAGACGAAACGATAGTCGTAAGTGGTGCTTGGCTCAAAGCCATCTACTTTCAAAATTGAAGTATAGTCCGATTCTGGCCCCACGGGATCTAGATCTAGATAACTCCATTCTTCGACCGAGCTTTTTTTATACGCGATTTTAATTGAATCCTTTCTAGGCATCCTCCAAAATATATGGACGGAAGAACTATTGACCCAGGTCACCCTGCTAAATGTCAAATCTGCTTGGCGGTCCAAAAACCAGCTAGTAAATGTAAAGTCTAGCATCATTAGAACCAAAATAAACTGAACTATAATATCGAGCTTGTAAATACTATATTTAATGTACTGCTCTTTCTGATAAGCCAGGTTTCTACGCAATTTTCCCTCATAAACCTCAGAAGCTTTGGATTTGGAGCAAACTTTTCTACGCCTCAATCCACCATTCCTGAAATCAGGCGTTCCCTTAGCTTCAACTCCTTGTTTTAAAAGTGGCTCATCACCTTCCTTAATGTAAGTTATCCTCGTCAAGGATAACCATAAAGCTACAAACAGCACAAAAAGCGCCAACAGAAAAATTAAGAGGGGTCCTCCGGGAAGCCTGAGAAAGCATCAGCGCAAGTAGAAATTCCATCATAATTACCATCGAAGGAAAAAATAGCTACCGAAGATGTGCAAAAACGATGTTAAGATAAAGGTAATCTTGATTACTGAGTTCTTTTGAGTCCCTCTGTATCTCGTTGCCGCCATGGCCATAGTGGTAATGGCCATATAATCAAGTCTAACCTAATTTTATCTGACCCATAAAATCTACCCGTAAGTTTAGTATTGCCGTCACATTCTAAACTCGTTTCCTGTTGATAAAGCTCCAATTTAGGCCATGGATTATCTATATACGTGTACACGAAATAAAAGTTGACTTGTAATTTTAATTTAAATACAAGCTTTGTATTCACCGATATTAGATTTATTTTAGTATGCATATCTTAAAATGAAGTATAAATTTTTTACTATATCTGCATATAAGTCAAAATTTAAAATTTGAATTATTTAGTTATTTCTTGTGGTAACCCATTCATTAGTTGGGACCACTATATAGAAAAAGGAGTATTTAATAATAGTAATTTAAATCAAGATATACCAACTAGATGCAAATTAATACTATTCAGCTAGCCGTAATAGTTCCTTCGGATATTTGCTAACAAGTTTCTGATAAATCAACCTGAAAGTTTTTAGGAATTTAAACTCTAGAAATATAAGCTGATAAATTCTTATCTTGACTTTAGTAGGTGATTTGATTGTATACTTAAGGTGCTGACCTATAAGAATTTTTGAGGAACATTATAGTGAATATAGGTAGAAAGTATTTTATTGTCAATCATATAATATTAGTGTAGCATATTTATATATTATTTACTCTTATCAATATAATATACATGCTACTAGTAGATTATACTCATGTTAGGATAACAGCCTTAGGTTAAGTCTTATTAACTGCCTTCATGTTCAATTTTAGTGAAACCTTACCAGGAGATGATGTGACTACATCTGAAAAATGTACAATTCTCAATATAAAATGACAAGTAAAAGAAACAATATAATTTTCCTCATGACACTGAAACATTAAGATATATCCCAAGATTTTTATCCTGTGCTCCTGTATATTTCACACTATATTATTTAGAAAATTATTAACATATAGTATATTCATTCTAGCATAAACCCTTTTTATTATATAATTTTTTATATTTATATATCTAAATATAAAAGTAAGTATTACTTTAAGGTTTAGGCTATATACTGAAGTATAAGATCCCTAACCTACAATAGAATTGAGACATAATATACTCTAAAATTAATAAAAAAATATGGTTAATTACTATTTTATCAGATCAAAAATGCACTATTATATATAATACCAAGAACAGCAAACTATTAGAACAGATTTTACTAAAAAACCATATGAATTTTACTTAATGATTGCATAGTATTAGTTTCTTAAAATTCACTTTACATCTTAAAAAATTGTTATCACTATTAAAATGATAGTTATAATCTAATTTAAACTAGTCTTCTCTATAAAGCCTTTTACCATTAATAATTTATTTATTTATTGTTAATTGACTAGGATACAGTTAGCGGTTCATGAAACTTCTAAAGCTGAGAATTATTGTTTAACAAGAAAGCTTATGCTAAGATACTTACTTTTCTAAAGAGAGAACTCACTAACAAAGCCATTCAAACCCTTATATCTGAGTTCATCTTTATTTGTTTTTCTCCCCTTTCCAGACTAATCCCACTGCTTAAAAAAACTATCCATTGACTAGTATTAATCAGTTTCCATAGATCCTATGACACACTCAAACTTGCTAACCTCTTTAGTGTGATGTTTCTCTTCACTAGCAACTTCCCATGGCCAGCAATATACCTTAACTACCTAGTAGATGTTTATTATGTCTATCTGGTCACTTTAAAGAATACGTATTACCTTTACTGTGTTATACTGCACTGCCAACCTTCCCTTTATTTATCTTTTACCTTTTTTTACAAGAGTCATTAGTAGCACTGTGATCTTTGACTGGCCTATCAAAAATGTAATCATCTATTAAATATCAAAGGGCCCATGATCAAGAAGCATTATATCTTCCCTTTAATTTTATTTTTTCTCTCTATACCTGTAAGTTGATGCTAAAACAATTGGCAATTGTATATGGATTTCCTAAGGTTGGGGCTTAGGAAATCTACTATGATGATGGTTTTAATCCCAATTTTCTGAAATTGACTTAATTGGCAAGTTGATGTATTTTGTGATCACATTTAATAAGTTTTTATACTCAGGTGGATTTTAATGAACTTAAGTTTCCTCAATCCAATAGTAGATGAATGTCAGAACTCTGGCATTTTTTGAGCCTTGGACATGCCTAATTTATTATAAATTTGTGTAGCTCTTGCGTGGCTGCTATTTATCAGTTGAGGATGTGTTTCCCTTCCCTCACTTAGAGACTATATATTTTGGTCACTCCTTCTGAAATAAAGCTCTTTCACCTAAAATTAGCGCTGTTATGAATTATTTTATTTTAAATTTGTTATACAAAGTCCTTGGTCATGACAAAAAGGATTAAGAGGGCATATTCAATGTCCTGGTATACCATGGAGGGCGGTTGAACAACCTAACTAAGTTTTGATGAGGTTTTAATAACCTTGTGCAGCTGAGTAAAGACAAAAGGTGACAGAGGCCAGCGGCGTAGGAGAGTTTTACCACACCTCAGCCTATTGAGGTGAATTTTATGTATAATTGTACTTTCCTGTGAGAGATATCTGAACCCCTGAACGTGGCAGAAATTGAACCTTCTGTTGGACGCTCAAATTGGGATTTGCATACTTCTGCAACCCTGGCACTTGGAGGATTATGGCAACTCTCTTCCAGCATAGGCTCTCAATGCCCTAAGTGGCAAGTAGGGCATTGAGAGCCTATTTGTTACAGATGCTATTTTGTTTTAGAAGCACAAAATTAGAAGCCAGGCTTTCAAAAGGGTGTAAAAGCATCCCCATTAGAATTTTTAATAAAAGGTACTGCTGTTTATTTGTTTTGATTAAAAGTCACTAGGGGTTGGTAAGGAGAATATTGTACATAAATATAGTTCAATATTGATCTCCTGATAAAAAATGACAACAGAATTGATAAATCCCAGGCTATGGTTAGCTATCTAGTAGTGGTAATGTACTTAGAGCATTAAGATTGAGTGTTGCTATAAGGTGTATGTGACCCTTATAAATATAATTTTCTCTTAAACCTTAATACCTCTAACAAAATAAAAGTAAAAGATACATATTTTAGGGTTATTCACTTGATGTAGTGGTTAACTTATGTAAAAAACTGAATTTACATTTACTAAAATCCCAGTTTTCAGGCTAAACCTTTTAGAATAATCAATTTTAAACAAGTGTTGGGATTTTGATATGCCCACATTACCCAGCTTAATCAAGTATAAAACATCTGCTTGTCCACTAAGGGATTCATCCCGCTAGTGGATTTGGGAGTTATCAATTATATTACAACTAATGTTTGGAGTATTATCCTGAAAGGATATTTAGCAATTTGCCAGGTTTTGGTCCACCAGATTATTAACATTTCATTGGGGTGATTCCTGTCAATAACAAGTGATTAGGTTGTTGATTTTATTGTTTATCACTTAATTAACTTGTAGGAGTCAATTGGGTTTAGTCACTGATTGATTAAGAGATTTATAATTTGCTAAGTGAGTGATGCCACCTGTGATAAGGCAACTTGTAAGTTACCCTTTTAGGGGTTTCAACCTGCTGTTTATGGGTAAGAGTCTCATTAACCAAACAGGCTGTTACCTAATAATGGTGACTTGATGGGGTTGAGCAAAGGCGTTAGGACACTTCTTCATTTCAACCTATAAGATGTTGAACTGGGGCTGGCAGGAGAACTTGATTAAGACCAATGAGGAAGCTAATTGTTTCATGCAATCCTGAAAGGTTAATTCATCAGCAACGGCCATCGTTTCCAATTGGGGCCTCAACCAAAGAGTTATGCGCCAAATTCCCTTATAAATTCTTTTAGTTTTTTAGTTAAAGCAAATAGTTAGATAGTAAGATATTTAAAAACTAATTTTTTTATAATTTAAACAGTTTTAAACTACTGACTAGAGTAAAGGAATGATAAGAGATCCTTTGTCTATATTATTTTGATTTCCGCTGACTCTGCTTGATGAGAAAGAAGAAGAACCTCTTGACTTACTATTAGGTTAAGTTCCACAGAAGTGAGGAAAAAACCTTTGGACCTACTCCTAGATTAAGTTCTATAGAAGTGGGAGAAAAACCTCTGAATCTTATCCTAGTTCAAGTTCTAAAGAAGAGGTAATAATTCCCTTCAGATACTCCAGAATACTACTCAATATTAAGACAAGCACCAGTTTAGCTTAGGACCTAATTGCTATAAATTTGGCAGTATCTCAGAGATATGCCAAAGGTGTTTTGCGCAGGGTTCAGCACACTGACCAATAGGACTGATGATATGATGATTGCTGTTCTTGAAACAAAGTAATAAACTTCTAATAAAATAGAACAATTGTTACAATGACACTTTTTATTTAGTATAATAAATACAGCAGATCCTCACTGATCCACTCGCTCTAAACTAGTAACAAACTCCCCTCTCCAAAAATCTCCTCTCATCTATATCTCAGCAACCTTGGAATATATCATTTAATTAGCTTAATAGTTCAGTTCCGCTGTATCTCATTGGTTCTGGAAAATCTTCATTCATTAAATTCATGATTGCCTAGTTTGAGGTCGTTTACTAACTATTTGTCATTAATCAATATCTCCTAGTTGCCTCATTTGGAAGCAACCTAATAAACTTCCATTCCAACCCAATATCACCTCATCTCATGGTGCTCAAATAATCATAACTTGTATCAAACTTGGAAGATTATACCCATTCCACCATAGCGTCTTAGGGCTTGCCACGATTCTGATATGACTGGATGATAAGTCCTACATCTTTATGGAAGAATGGATAGGATCTGCCAAGTTTAATATGAGTAATGATTATTCAAGCACCTTGAGATGAGGTGATATTGGGTTGTTAAAAATTGCCTCAAACTAGGCGATCATGAATTTAAAAAATGAAGAGTTGCTGGAACCAATGAGATACAGAGAATTAAATTACTAAGCCATAGAAGTGGTATCATCCGAAGTCTCTACAAATTTAGGCGAGATGAGATGATTGAGAAAAGAAGGTTGTTATTAGTTTAAGTAAGCGGAACATTGAGAATATGTTGTATTGAATATATCAAATAAAAGAGAGTTGTGAGAGCGAGTGCTTCATATTTATTTAAAGTTTATTTTGTTGTTTTAAGGACAACAATTCTCACATCATTGGTCCTAATTGCTCAGTGGGTTGAACCCTGTGCAAAATACTTTGGCTTATCTCTTGTTTACCACCAATTTTATAACAGTGGTGCTCACTACAGAGGGCCCATTGATCAATTATAAAATGATAAAACTCAGTTTCCAGCCATGTTGCACCCATGTTGTTTTGATAAATATTCTACACAACACTCTGGGTCAGTTGCCTATGCAAAGCTGAAACTAGCATTGGACGCTGTGCTTAAAAAACAAGATGAGCTGTTACAGGAGGTTTGCTGAAATAATCTGCCTCTGTTTAATCATGAAGAGAATATTCATGGGTTGTTTAAGCAATTTGAAATTGCAAATGAAGGAGTCTCAGATTGACAGAGATTGAAACTGTTAATTTCTACCTTGGATGTCTGAAGTGTTGATCAAGTCATTTGTTACCTTTCAGGGAGTTCCATTACATACCAAGAAGTCAAAGAGATGGTGCTGTGGTTGTTTGGCAGAACTGCAAAGATGTCACAGCGAAAGGCTGAGTTTTTGACCATCAGGTTTCAGCAAAATGAGACCATCACTTCATTTGCTGAGCGATATATAGTGGAAGCTCACAAGTCAATTGGGGCCAGAATTTTATCCAAATCAGATGTGTGTATTGCAATGACTTCTGTTGTAAAGCCATACCATGAGTTACATAACGTTATGACCCCACTGTTGTATGAAGATGTGCCTTTGCTTAAGATTACTCAGTTTTTGCGACATATATCAGCCAACTTCCCTCCACCTAATACCAAGAAGAATCCTTCTAATACCACTGCTGAATCATCTTACTTGGGGAACTTTGTTAGTACAGTGCAGATTCCACCAAGTTACCCTCAGCAGTTAAACATCCGCCCCCTAGCTTATTATCATCCCCAGCCCAACTATCACCATAAACCTGTTTATGCTGATCACTTCCAGCCCAACTCTTAACATGGCTTGTTTCACATTAATCAGGGATGTAGCCCTATGGGGTCAGCTGTTTCAAATACAGTCGACAGGGGCATCTGGAATGATGGTGTTCAATCATCAGATCCATTACTTACTGCAGAACCAGTATAATCAGGGATAAGTCAGAGCGGAGTAGAGATGGGACTCTCTATCTCCGCTATACCAAACGCAAACATCCCACCTGAACCCATTTTATAATATTCAGTGGAAGTTTTCTTGCACAATGAGTCAGTTTTATATCAGCAGCCAGTTGGGGGAGTGAATGTTTTAACACAAGTTCAGTCAGCGGCTATGGTGGAAAAGGGTATCAGATGCAGGTTGAGCCATATGCTTGCCAAATGTTCAACCAAGTTTCCCCTGAAAAGTTAGACCCCTCCGCGGATGCATCTTTCTTACAAGCAGTAAGCGTCGCTCTTCTGGTCAACACTATTATAAATAATGCCCCATAATTGGTGAAGGGATTGCATATTTCCTTGGAAACATGGACTCCTTATATGTCCATGTTATAAACAGTTAAGACACATCCTACTATGAATGTACTTACTGTGACCTGGCTGTAGCTAAGACCCAAGTCTGTGCCATCATAGATACTGGTGCCCCTATCAATATAGTCTCCACTAAATTGGTGGCCAGGTTGACATTAAAACCGGATGTGGAACACCGGATGGTATAAAGCACTGTTGGAGTGGAAACATGGTCTCTGAGGG